>JAWHQI010001304.1:0-92745 GCA_033032865.1 Dactylorhiza incarnata
TTGTGTTTTATCTAGGAGTTATCTATGGGTTTATCTATGGGTTTATCAATGAGTTCATCTCGGGGTTTATCACAGTTTAAGTAGGAGTTTATATAGGGTTTATATATCAATTTATCTATGTGTTTATCTATCAATTTAGCTTGGGTATTATCTAGTGGTTTATCTAGGAGTTCATTTATGAGTTTACCTAGGGGTTTATGGGTTTATCTAGCGGTTTATTTAGGGGATTATCTATGAGTTTATTTTGGGGTTTATCTAGGGGTTTATCTAGAGGTTTTATCTAAGGGTTTATTTTAGGTTTTACCTATGGGTAAATCTTGGGATAAAATAAGGGTAAATCTAAGCATAAATTTATGTGTAAATCTAGGGGTAAATCTTGGGATTTATCTCAGGATAAAACAGTGGTTATATCTAGGGATTTGCTAGGATTTTGTCTAGGGTTTTATCTAGAGGTTTATCTAGAGGTTTATCTAGAGTTTATCTAGGGATTTATCTAGGGGGTTATCTAGAGGTTTATCTAGGGTTTTATCTAGGATTTTATCAAGGGGTTTATCTAGGGATTTATCTAGGGATTTATCTAGGGATTTATATAGGGTTTTAATTAGGAGTTTATATGTGAGTTTATCTAGGAGTTTCTCTGGAGTTTAACTAGGGGTTTATCTAGGGGTTTATCTATGGGTTTATCTAATAGTTTGTCATGGTTTAACTAGGATATTATTTAAGGGTTTATCTGTAGATTTATCTAGTGATTTATCTAAGGGTTTATCTAGGTATTTATCTAGGAGTTTATCTAAGGGTTTATTTTGGATTTTATCTAGAAATTTTATCTAGGCGTTTAATTGAGGATTTTTCTAGGTGTAAATCTAAGTATAATTCTGGGGGTAAATCTATGCATAAATTTATGAGTAAATATAGTGTAAATCTTTGGATTTATCTTGAGATAAAACTATAGTTAAATCTAGCAGTTTACTTAAGGTTCAATCCAAGGGTTTATCTATAGGTTTATCTAGGAGATTATCTAGGGGTTTATCTAAAAGTTTATCTAGGGGTTTATTTAGAGGGTTTTCTAGGGGATTATCTAGTGGTTATCTAGGGTTTATCTAGTATTTTATTTAGGGGTTTATCTAGGTGTTTATCTAGGGTATCATCTAGGTGTTTCATCTAGGGGTTTATCTAGGTGTTCATCTATGGGTTTGTCTAAGGGTTTATCTAGGGGTTTATCTAAGGGTTTATATATGGGTTTATCTAGTGGTTTATCTACGATTTTATCTGGTGTTATATAAGAGTTTATCTAGAGGTTTATCTAAGGGGTTATCTAGTTATTTATCTAGGGGATTATGTAGAGGTTTGTTTAGGTGTTTATCTGGGTATTTATCTAGGGGATTATCTAGGGGATTATCTAGGGGTTTATCTAGGAGTTTATCTATGGGTTTATCTATGGGCTTATTTAGGGTTTTATCTATGGGTTTATCTAGGGGTTTACATAAGGGTTTATCTATGGGTTTATTTGGAGTTTATCATAGATTTATGTAGGGGTTTTTCTAGGTCTTTGTCTATGGGTTTATCAATGGGTTTATCTATAAATTTATGCAGGCATTTATCTAGGGGTTTATCTAGGAGGTTATCTAGAGGTTCATCTAGAAGTTTATCTATGGTTTATCTAGGGGTTTATCTGGGGGTTTATCTATGAGTTTATCCAGGGGTTTATCTAGGAGTATATCTAAAGGCTTATTTAGGGGTTTATCTAAGATGATTGTTTAGGGGTTTATCAACGGGTTTATCTAGGTGTTTATCCAATAATTTACTTAGGAATTTATCTAGGGGTTTATCAAGGCTTTTATATATGGGTTTATCTAGGGGTTTATCTAGAGGTTTTTTTAAGGGTATTTCTAGGTGTTTACTAGGGGTTTATTTAGGAGTTTATTTACGGGTTTATATAGGGGTTTATCATGGATTTAACTAGGAGTTTATCTAGGGGTTTGTCTAGGGGTTTATCTATAGATTTGCTTAGGTGTTTATCTAGGAGCTTATCTAGGGGTTCATCTAAGGGTTTATCTAGGGGTTTATGGGTTTATCTAGGGATTTATCTTGTACTTTATATAGGGGTTTATCAATGGGTTTATCTCAGGGTTTATTTAGTGGTTTAACTAGGGGTTTATCTTAAGGTTTATCTATGGGTTTATCTAGGGGAATAATTAGGGGATTATCTAGGGATTATTCTAGGGGTTTATCTCGGGGTTTATCTAGGGGTTTATCTAGGGGTTTATTTAGGAGTTTATCAATGGGTTTTTCTAGGGGTTTATCAAGGGATTTTCTGGGGTTTATGTAGTGGTTAATTAGGAATTTATCTAGGGCTTTATCTATGGGTTTATCTAGGAGTTTATCTAGTGGTTTATCTAGGTGTTTATCTAGGGGTTTATCTAGGTGTTTATCTAGGGGTTTATCTATGGGTTTATGGGTTTATTTAGGAGTTTATCAAAGGGTTTATCTAGGGGTTTATCTATAGTTTATCTATGAGTTTATCTTTGGGTTTATCAAAGGGCTTATCATAAATTTAACTAGGAGTTTATCTAGAGAATTATCTTGGAGGGATTTTATCTAGTGGTTTATCTATAGATACTTAGGTATTTATCTAGGGGTTTATTTAGGAGTTTATCTAGGGCTCATCTAGGGGTAACATCAAGGGGTTTATGGGTTTATCTAGGGGTTTATATAGGAGTTTATTTAGGGCTTTATCTAGGGGTCTATCTAGGGGTTCCTGTAGAGGTTTATCTAGTGGTTCCTCTAGAGGTTTATCTAGGGGTTTATCTAGGGGATTTCTAGGAGATTATCTAGGGTCTTATCTAGGGGTTTATCTAGGGTGTTTTTCTAGGGGGTTATCTAGGGGTTTATCTAGGTGTTTATCTAGGGGTTTGTATAGGGGTTTATCTAGGTGTTTATTTAGGGGTTTATCTAGGGGTTTATCTAGGAGTTTATCGATGGTTTTATTTAGGGGTTTATCTAGGGGTTCATCCAGTGATTTTTCTCAGGGTTATCTAGGGGTTTATCTATGGGTATATCTAGGGGTTTATCACAGGTTTAACTAGGAGTTTATCTATTAGTTTATCTATGCATTTATCTGGGGTGATTATCTAATGGATTATTTATGGGTTTATATAGGGTTTTATCTTGGGGTTTATCTAACGGTTTATCTAACGGTTTATCTAGGGTTTATGTAGGGGCTTATCTAGTGGTTTATCTAGGATTTTATCTAAGAGTTTATTTAGAGGTTTATTTAGTGGTTTATCTAAGAGTTTATTTAGAGGTTTATCTAGGGGTTTATTTATGGGTATATCTAGGGTTATTATAGTTTGTCTAAGGGTATATGAGTTTATCTAGGGGTTTTTGTAGGATTTTATATAGGGGTTTATCCATGGGTTTAACTATAGATTTATCTAAGGGTTACTCTATAGGTTTATCTAGAGGTTTATCTAGTGGTTTATTTAGGGGTTTATATATGGGAGTATCTAAGGGTTTGTTTATGGGTATATCTTGGGGTTTATCTATGGGTTTAATTATAGGGTTTATATAGGTGTTTATTTATGGGTTTATCAAGGGGTTTATTTAAGGGTTTATCTAGGGGTTTACCTAGGGGTTTATTTAGGTGTTTAACAAGGGTTTTTTAGGGGTTTATCTATGGGTTTATCTAAGGGTTTATCTAGGGTTTAGGGTTTGGAGTTTATTGTTTAGGGTTTATCTAGGAGTTTATCTAGGGGTTTATCTATGTGTTTATCTAGGGGTTTATTTTGGTGTTTATCTAGGAGTTTATCTAGAGATTTATCTAGCGGTTTATATAAGAGTTTATCTAGGTTATTATCTAGGTGTTTATCAAGGGGTTTATTTAGTGGTTTATTTAGGATTTTATGTAGGGGTTTATCTAGGGGTTTATCTAGGTATTTATCTAGGGGTTTATCTTAGGGTTTATCAATGAATTTATCTAAGTGTTTATCATAGATTTATCTAGAGATTTATTTAGTGGTTTATCTAAGTTTTGTCAAGGGATTAATCTAGGTATTTATCAATAGATTTATGTTGGTGTTTATCTAGGTTTATCTAGGTGTTTATCTCGGTATTTATCTATGAGTTTATCTAGGTATTTTTCTAGTGGTTTATCTAGGAGTTTATCTAGGGGTTTATCTTGGAGTTCATTTAGGAGTTTATTTAGGGGTTTAACTATGGGTTTATCTAGGAGTTCATCGAGGGGTTTATCTAGGGGTGTATCTTGGGATTTATATTGGGATAAATAGGGTTTAGGGTTTTAGGGTTTAGGGTTTTATCTAGGAGTTTATTTAAGGTTTTATCTAGGAGTTTATGTAGGGGTTTATCTATACATTTATCTAGAGGTTTATCTATGGGTTTATATACGGTAGTATCTAAGGGTTTGTCTAGGGGTATATCTTGGGGTTTATCCAGGGGTTTATTTAAGGGGTTTATATAGGGGTGTATCTTGGGGTTTATCTAGCGGTTTATTTAGGGGTTTATCTAGGGGTTTACCTAGGGTTTTATTTAGGTGTTTAACATGGGTTTTTTTAGGGGTTTATTTTTGGTTTATCTAAGTGTTTATCTAGGGGTTTATCTAGGAGTTTATCGAAGGGTTTATCTAAGGTTTTATCTAGGGATTATCTAGGGGTTTATCAAGGGTTTATCTAGTGGTTTATTTATAAATTTATTTAGGGTTTATTGAAGGGTTTATCACTGATTTTTCTAGGGGTTTATATAAGGGTTAATCTAGGGGTTTGTCTAGGGGCTTATCTAGGAGTTTATCTAAGGGTTATCTATAGATTTATGTAGGTGTTTATCTAGGGATTTATTTACTCATTTATCAAGGGGTTTATCTAGGGCTTTATGGGTTTATCGAGGGGTTTATCTGGGGGTTTATCTAATGGTTTATCCAAGGTTTTATCTAGGAGTTTATCTAGAAGTTTATCTAGGGGTTTATCTTGGGGATTATCTAGGGGATTACAAGAGGTTTATCTATGGGTTTATCTAGTGGTTTATTTAAGAATTTATCTATGTGTTTATCTAGGAGTTTATCTAGGTGTTTATCTAGAGTTTTATCTAAAGGTTTATCTATGAGTTTATTTAGGAAATTATCTAGGAGTTTATTTAGGTGTTTATCTATAGGTTTATCTAAGAGTTTACCACAGATTTAACTAGGTCTTTATCTAGGAGTTTTTTTAGATGTGGCTCTAGGGGTTTATTTAGGTTTTATGTAGGGGTTTATCTATGAGTTTATGGGTTTATCTAGGGGTTTATCTAGTAGTTTATCTAGGGTTTTATCTAAGGTTTATTTATGGGTTTATTTAGGGGTTTATCTAGAGGTTTATCTAGTGGTTTATCAAGGGGATTATCTAGGGGATTATCTAGGGGCTTATCTAGGGGTTTATATAGGGGTGTATCTAGAGGGTTTATCTAAGGGTTTATCTAGGGGTTTATCTAAAGCTTTATCTATGAGTTTATCTAGGGGTTTATTAAGGGGTTTATCTAGGGGTTTATCGAGGGGTTTATCCGGGGGATTATTTAAGGGTTTATCTAGGGGTTTATCTTGGAGTTTATTTATGGGTTTATCTAGGGGTTTATCTTTGAGTTTATTTAGGGGTTTATCTAGGCGTTTATCTATGAGTTTATCTAGGGGTTTATCTAGGGGTTTATTAAGAGGTTTAACAAGGGGTTTATTTAGGCGATTATCTACATGATTTTCTAGGGGTTTATCTAGGAGTTTATTTAGGGGTTTATCCAGGGGTTTATCCAGGGGTTTATCGAGGGGTTTATCTAGGGGTTTATCTAAGGGTTTATTTAGGAGTTTATCCAGGGGTTTATCTAGGTGTTTATCTATGTATATATTTAGGGGTTTATTACGGGTTTAACTAGGAGTTTATCTAGGGGTTTATCTAGAGTTTTACAAGGGGATTATTTATGTGTTTATCTAGGGTTTATATAGTGGTTTAACTATGGGTTTATCCAGGGGTTTATCTAGGGGTTAATCTAGGTGTTTATCTAGGGGTTTATCTATAGGTTTATATAGGGGTTTATCTAAGAGTTTATCACAGATTTAACAAGGGATTTATCTAGGGATTATCTAGAGGTTTCTCTAGGGTTTATCTAGGGTTTATCTATGGGTTTATTTAGGGGTTTATCTAGAGGTTTACCTAGTGGTTTATCAAGGGGATTATCTAGGGGATTATCTAGGGGCTTATCTAGGGGTTTATATAGGGGTGTATCTAGAGGGTTTATCAAGGGGTTTATCTAGGGGTTTATCTAGGGGTTTATCTATGAATTTATCTATGGGTTTATATAAGGGTTTATCATAAATTTATCTATGAGTTTATCTAGAGGTTTATCTAGGGGGAGTTTATCTAGTGGTTTTTTATAGATCTACTTAGGTGTTTATCTAGGGGTTTATCTAGGAGTTTATCTAGGGGCTCATCTAGGGGTTTATCTATGGGGTTCATCTAGGGGTTTATCTAGGGTTTTGGGGTTTATCTAGGGGTTTATCAATGAGTTTATATTGGGGTTTATCTAGGGGTTTATCTATGAGTTTATCTAGGGGATTATCTCGTGGTTTATCTAGGGGTTCCTTTAGAGGTTTATCTAGGGGCTAATCTAGGGGATTACTAGGGGATTATCTAGGGGCTTATCTAGGGGTTTATTTAGGGGATTTTTCTTTGGGGTTTTTCTCGTGGGTTATCTAGGGGTTTATCTAGGGGGTATCTATGTGTTTATCTAGGGATTTATCTAGGGGTTTATCTATGTGTTTATCTAGGGGTTTATCAATGAGTTTATCGATGGGTTTTTCTAAGGGTTTATCACAAATGTAACTAGGAGTTTATTTAGAGGTTTATCTTGGGGGAGTTTATCTAGTGGTTTTTAAATATCTACTTATGTGTTTATCTAGGAGTTTATCTAGGGGTTCATCTAGGGGTTTATCTAGAGGTTTTTGGGTTTATCTAGGGGTTTATCTATGAGTTTATCTAGGGGTTTATCTAGGGGTTTACCTAGGGGCTTATATCGTGGTTTATCTAGGGGTTTCTCTAGTGGTTTATCTAGGGGCTAATCAAGGAGATTACTAGGGGATTATCTAGGGGCTTATCTAGGGGTTTATCTAGAGGTTTCTATGGATTTTTGGAGGGGTTATCCAGGGGTTTATCTAGGGGTTTATCTAGGAGTATATCTAGGGGTTGATGTAGGGGTTTATCTATAGGTTTATCTATAGTTTTATCTAGGTGTTTATCTATGGGTTTATCTAGGGGTTTATCTAGGGGTTTATCTATTGGTTTATCTAGGGGTTTATCTAGGGGTTTATCTTGTGATTTATCCAAGGGTTTATCCCTAGGTTATCTAGGAGTTTTTCTATGGGTATATCTAGTGGTTTATCATGGGTTTAACTAAGTGTTTATCTATTGGTTTATCTAGGGGTTTATATATCCAATTATATAGGGGTTTATCTATTAATTTATCTATGGGTTTCTCTAGGGTTTATCTATGGGTTTATCTAGGATTTTATTTAGTTATTTATTTGGGAGTTTATCTAAGGGTTTATCTATGGTTTTATCTAGTGGTTTATATATAGGTTATCTAGGAGTTTATCTAGGGGAGTATAAAGGGGAGTATATAGGGTAATATCAAGGGATTATCTAGGGGTATATCTAGGAGTTTATCTTGGAGTTTATCTAGAGTTTTATTCAGGGGTTTATCTAAGAGTTTATCTAGAGGTTTATCTTGGGATTTATCTAGGGGATTATCTAGGGGTTTATCAAGGAGTTTATCTTGGGGTTTATCTAGTGGTTTATTTATGAATTTATCTAGGGGTTTATCTAGGGGTTTATCTAGGGGTTTATCTAGGGGATTATCTAGGGGTTTATCTAGGGGTTTATCTAAGGGTTTATTTAGGAGATTGTCTAGGGGTTTATCTATAGGTATATCTAAGGGTTTATCATAGATTTAACAAGGGGTTTATCTAGGGGTTTGTCTAGGAGTTTATCTAGGTGTTTATCAATAGATTTATTTAGGTGTATATCTAGAGGTTTATCTTGGAGTTTGTCTAGGGGTTCATATAGGGGTTTTTCTACAAGATACTGGGTTTATCTAGAGGTTTATCTAGGAGTTTATCTATGGGTTTATCTAGGGGTTTTTCTAGGGGTTTATATAGGGGTTTATCTAGGGTTTATCTAGAGGTTTTTCTAGGGGTTTTTCTAGGGGTTTTACTAGGAGTTTATCTAGGGGTATTTAATGTTTTATTTATGGTTTTATCTAGGTGTTTATCTAGGGGTTTATCTTGGGGTTTATCTGGGGTTTTATCGGTGGTTTAACAAGGAGTTTATCTAGGGGTTTATCTAGGGATTTATCTAGGGGTTAATCTAGGGCTTTATCTAGAAATTTATCTAGGACTTTATCTAAAGGTTTATTTCAGGATTTATCTAGGGGGTTTTCAAGGGTTTACCTAGGTGTTTATCTAGGGTTTTATGTTGGGTCTTATCTAGGAGTTTATCTAGGAGTTTATCTAGGGTTTTATCAAGTGGTTTATCTAGGTGTTTATCTAAGGGTTTATCCAGGGTTTATCTGTGGATTTATCTATGGGTTTATCTATGAGTTCATCTTGGGGTTTATCACAGTTTAAGTAGAAGTTTATCTAGGTGTTTATATATTAATTTATCTAATTGTTTATCTATCAATTTTGCTTGGGGTTTATCTAGTGTTTTATCTTGGAGTTCATTTATGGGTTTATCTAGGGGTTTATGAGTTTATCTAATGGTTTATTTAGGGGTTTATCTATGAGTTTATTTTGGGGTTTATCTAGGGGTTTATCTAGAGGTTTTATCTATGAGTTTATTTAAGGTTTTACTTACGGGTAAATCTTGGGATAAATTTGGGGGTAAATCTAAGCATAAATTTATCTGTAAATCTAGGGGTAAATCTTGGAATTTATCTCAGGATAAAATAGTGGTTATATCTAGGGATTTGCAAGGAGTTTATCTAGGGTTTTATCTAGAGGTTTATCTAGAGGATTACATAGGGTTTATCTAGGGATTTATCTAGGAGTTTATCTAGAGGTTTATCTAGGGTTTTATCTAGCAGTTCATCTAGGTGTTGATCTAGGGGTTTATCTCGGGATTTATATAGGGTTTTATTTACGGGTTTATATATGAGTTTATCTAGGAGTTTATCACAAGTTTAACTAGGGGTTTATCTAGGGGTTTATCTATGGGCTTATCTAAGGGTTTGTTATGGGTTTAACTTGGATATTATCTAGGGGTTTATCTATAGATTTATCTATGAGTTTATCTAAGGCTTTTTCTAGGGATTTATCTAGGAGTTTATCTAAGGGTTTATCTAAGGGTTTATCTAGAAATTTTCTCTAGCCGTTTAATTGAGGATTTATCTCAAGTAAATCTAAGGATAATTCTAGGGGTAAATCTAGGCATAAATTTATGAGTAAATCTAGGGTAAATCTTTGGATTTATCTTGAGATAAAATTATAGTTAAATCTAGGGGTTTACTTAGGGTTAAATCCAAGGGTTTATCTATGGGTTTATCTACGATATTATCTAGGGGTTTATCTAGGGATTTATCTAGGGGTTTATCTAAATTTTTATCTAGGGTTTATCTAGAGGGTTTTCTAGGGTATTATTTATGGGATTATCTAGTGGTTATCTAGGGTTTATCGAGTATTTTATTTAGGGGTTTATCTAGGTGTTTATCTTGGGGTTCATCTAGGTATTTCATTTGAGGGTTTATGTAGGTGTTCATCTATGGGTTTGTCTAAGGGTTTATCTAGGGGTTTATCTAAGGGTTTGTAGATTGGTTTATCTAGTGGTTTATCTACGATTTAATCTAGGGGTTATCTAAGAGTTTATCTAAGGGTTTATCTATGTGTTTATCTAGGGGTTTATCACGAGTTTAACTAGGGGTTTATCTAGGGGTTTATCTAGGTGTTTATCTTGGGGTTTATCTAGGGGTTTATCTAGGGGTTTATTTAGGAGTTTATCTACGGGTTTATCTAGGGGTTTATGTATGGGTTTATCTAGAGTTTTATCTAAGTGTTTATCACAGATTTAACTAGGGGTTTATCTATGGGTTTATCTAGGGGTTTGTCAAGGGGTTTATCAAGAGGATTATTTATAGATTTATTTAGGTTTTTATCTAGGGGTTTATCTAGGAGTTTATCTAGGGATTCATCTAGGGGTTTATCTAAGGGTTTATGGGTTTTTCTAGGGGTTTGTCAAGGGGTTTATCTAAGGTTTTATCTAAGTGTTTATCTAGGGGATAATTTAGAGGGTTGTTTATGGGATTATCTAGGGGATTATCTGGGAGATTATTTGTGGGTTTATCTAGGGTTTTATCTAGGGTTTTATCTAGGGGTTTATGTTAGGGTTTATATAGGGGTTTCTCTAGTGGTATATCTAAGAGTTTATCTAAGTGTTTATCTAGGGGTTTATCTATGGGTTAATCTAGGGGTTTATCTATGAGTTTATCTAGGGGTTTATCTAAGGGTTTATCTAAGGGATTATCTAGGGGTTTATCTAGGGATTCATATAGAGTTTTATTTTGGGGTTTATATCTGAGTTAATCTAGGAGTTTATCATGAGTTTAACTAGAGGTTTATCTAGGGGTTTATCTATGGGCTTAACTAAGGGTTTGTTATGGGCTTAACTAGAATATTATCTAGGGGTTTATCTAAGGGTTTATCTAGGGATTTTTCTAGGAGTTTATCTAGGGGTTTATCTAAGGGTTTATCTAGAAATTTTCTCTAGCCGTTTAATTGAGGATTTATCTCAGGTAATTTTAAGGATAATTCTAGGGGTAAATCTAGGCATAAATTTATGAGTAAATCTAGGGTAAATATTTGGATTTATCTTGAGATAAAACTGTAGTTAAATCTAGGGGTTTACTTAGGGTTAAATCCAAGGGTTTATCTGTGGTTTTTTCTACGAGATTATCTAGGAGTTTTTCTAGGTATTTATCTAGGGGTTTATCTAAAGGTTTATCTTGGGGTTTATCTAAGCATTTTTCTAGGGGATTATCTAATGGTTATCTAGGGTTTATCTAGTATTTTATTTAGGAGTTTATCTAGGTTTTTATCTAGGGTTTCATCTAGGGGTTTATCTAGGTGTTCATCTATGGGTTTGTCTGAGGGTTCATCTTTGTGTTTATCTAGGAGTTTATCTACGGGTTTATCTTGGAGTTCATTTAGGGGTTTATCTAGGGGCTTACCTAGGAGTTCATCTAGAGGTTTATCTAGGGGTTTATGGGTTTATCTAGGGGTTTATTTATGGGTTTATATAGGAGTTTATCGAAGGGTTTATCTAAGGTTTTATCTAGGGGTTTATCTAGAGGTTTTATCTGGGATTTTATTTGAGGGTTTATCTATGGGTAAATCTTCGGATAAATCAAGGGGTAAATGTAGGCATAAATTTAAGCATAAATCTAGGGGTAAATCTTGGGATTTATATCGGGATAAATAGAGTTTTGGATTTAGGGTTTGGTGTTTTAGGGTTTAGGGGTTTATCTAGGAGTTTATTTTGGGGCTTATCTAGGAGTTTATCTAAGGGTTTATCATTAGATTTATCTAGAGGTTTATCTAGGGGCTTATATCGGGTAATATCTAAGGGTTTGTCTAGGGGTATTTCTTGTGGTTTATCCAGGGTTTTATTTAAGGGGTTTATATAGGGATTTACGTAGGGGTTTATCTAGTGATTTATTTTGGTGTTTATCTGGGGGTTTATTTAGGTGTTTAACAAGGTATTATTTATGGGTTTATCTTTGGTTTACCTAGTGGTTTATCTAAGGGTTTATGTATGGGTTTATGTAAGGGTTTATCTAGGGGTGTATGTAGGGTTTTATCTAGGAATTTATCGAAGGGTTTTATCTAGGGATTATCTAGGGGTTTATCAAGGGGTTATCTAGTGGTTTATTTAGGAATTTATTTTGGGTTTATCGAAGGGTTTATCACAGATTTTTCTAGGGGTTTATCTAAGGGTTTACCTAGGGGTTTGTCTAGGGGTTTATCTAGGAGTTTATCTAAGGGTTTATCTATGGATTTATGTAGGGGTTTATCTATGGATTTATTTAGGAGATTATCAAGGGGTTCATCTAGGGGTTTATCTAGGGGTTGATGAGTTTATCTAGGTGTTTATCTGGGGATTTATCTAGAGGTTTATCTAGGGGTTTATCTAGGAGTTTATCTAAAAGTTTATCTAGGGGTTTATCTCGAGGATTATCTAGGGGAATACAAGTTGTTTATCTATGGTTTTATCTAGTGGTTTATTTAAGAATTTATGTTGGGGTTTATCCAAGGGTTTATCTAAGTGTTTATCTTGGGGTTTATCTAGTGTTTATCTAGAGTTTTATCTAGAGGTTTATCTAGGGGTTTATTTAGGAGTTTATCTAGGAGTTTATCTATGGGTTTATCGATAGGTTTCTCTAAGAGTTTATCATAGATTTAACTAGGACTTTATCTGGGGGTTTTCTTAGGGTTATTTAGGGGTTTATCTAGTTGTTTATGTAGGGGTTTATTTAGGGGTTTATCTAGGGGATTATCTATGGGTTTATGGGTTTATCTAGCAGTTTATATAGGGGGATTATCTAGGGGCTTATCTAGGGGCTTATCTAGGGACTTATCTAGGGATTTATCTAGAGGGTTTATCTATGGGTTTATCTAGGGTTATATCTAGGAGTTTATCTAGAGGTTTATCTAGGGGTTTATCTAGGGGTTTATCTAGGAGTTTATTATGGGGTTTATCTAAGGGGTTTATCGAGGGGTTTATCAAGGGGTTTATTCAAGGTTTCTCTAGTGGTTTATCTAGGGGTTTATCTAGGGGTTTATCTATAGATTTACCTAGGGGTGTATATAGGGTAATATCTAAGGGTTTTGTCTAGGTGTATATCTTGGGGTTTATCCAGGGGTTTATATAAGGGGTTTATATAGGGGTTTATCTAGGGGTTTATTTAGTGGTCTATCTAGGGGTTTACCTAGGGGTTTATTTAGGTGTTTAACAAGGGTTTATTTAGTGGTTTAGATTGGTTATCTAGGGGTTTATGTAAGGTTTTATGTAGGGGTTTATCTAAGGGTTTCTCTAGGGGTTTATCTAGGAGTTTATCTAGAGGTTTATTTAGGGGCTTATATAAGGGATTATCTAGGGGTTTATCAAGGGGTTATCTAGTGGTTTATTTAGGATTTTATTTAGGGTTTATTGTAGGGTTTAACACAGTTTTTTCTATGGGTTTATCTAAGGTTTTATCTATGGGTTTGTCTAGGGGTTTATCTATGAGTTTATCTAAGCTTTATCTAAGGGTTTATCTATAGAATTATGTAGGTGTTTATCTAGGGATTTATTTAGGAGTTTATCAAGGGGTTCATCTAGGGGTTTATGGGTTTATCTAGGGATTTATTTGTGGGTTATCTAGGAGTTTATCCAGAAGTTTATCTAGGGGTTTATCCCGGTGATTATCTAAGGATTATCTAGGGGATTACAAGAGGTTTATCTATGGGTTTATCTAGTGGTTTTAGTAAGAATTTATCTAGGTGTTTATCTAAGGGCTTATCTAAATGTTTATCTTGGGGTTTATCTAGGTGTTTGTCTAGAGGTTTATCTAGAAGTTTTTCTAGTGATTTATTTACAAGTTTATCTATGAGTTTATTTATTGGTTTATCTAAGAGTTTATCAGAGATTTAACTAGGACTTTATCTAGGGGTTTTTCTAGGGGTTGATCTAGGGGTTTATCAAGGTGTTTATGTAGGAGTTTCTTTATGGGTTTATCTATGGGTTTATCTAGGGGTTTATGGGTTTCCCTAGGGGTTTATCTAGCAGTTTATCTAGGGTTTTATCTAGGGGTTTATCTAGGGTTTTATTTTGGGGTTTATCTAGAGGTTTATCTAGGGGTTTATCAAGGGAATTATCTAGGTACTTATCTAGGGGTTTATCTAGGAGTTTATCTAGGGGTTTATCTAGGGGTTTATTAAGGGGTTTATCTAGTGGTTTTTCTAGAGGTTTATCTAGGGGTTTATTAGGGGTTTATTAAGGGGTTTATCAAGGGGTTTATCTAGGGGTTTATCGAGGGGTTTGTCCACTAGGGGTTTATCTAGGGGTTTATTTATAGATTTATCTAGGGGTTTATTTATAGATTTATCTAGGGGTTTGTATAGGGTAATATCTAAGGGTTTGTCTTTGGGTATATCTTGGGGTTTATCTAGGAGTTTATTTTAGGGGCTTATATAGAGGTTTATCTAGGGGTTTATCTAAGGGTTTACCTAGGGGTGTTTATTTAGGTGTTTAACAAGGGTTTATTTTGGGGGCTTGTCTTTGGTTTATCTAGGGGTTTATCTAAGGTTTTATGTTGGGGTTTATCTAAGTGTTTATCTAGGGGTTTATCTAGGAGTTTATCTTAAGGTTTATTTATGGGCTTATCTAGGGGATTATTTAAGGGTTTATCAAGAGGTTATCTAGTGGTTTATTTTGGAATTTATTTAGGGTTTATCGAAGGGTTTATCCCAGATTTTTCTAGGGGTTCATCTTGGGATCTATCTCTGGGTTTATCTAGGAGTTTATCTAAGGGTTATCTAAGGGTTTATCTATAGATTTATATAAGTGTTTATCTAGGGATTTATTTAGGAGTTTATCAAGTGGTTCATCTAGGGGTTTTTCTAGAGGTTTATGGGTTTATCTAGGGGTTTATCTGGGGGTTTATCTAAGGGTTTATCCAGGGGTTTATCTAGGAGTTTATCTAGAAGTTTATCTAGGGGTTTATCTCGGGGATTATCTAGGGGATTATTTAGGGGATTACAAGAGGTTTATCTATTGGTTTATCTAGTGGTTTATTTAAGAATTTATCTAGGGGTTTATCTAAGGGTTTATCTAGGGATTTATTTAGGTGTTTATCTAGAGTTTTATCTAGGGGTTTATTTAGGAGTTTACCTAGGAGTTTATCTAGGGGTTTATCTCTTAGTGTATCTAAGAGTTTATCACAGATTTATCTAGGACTTTATCTAGGAGATTTTCTAGGGGTGGCTCTAAGGGTTTATCTAGGTGTTTATGTAGGGGTGATTTTGGGGTTTATCTAGGGGTTTATGGGTTTATTTTGCAGTTTATCTAGGGGTTTACTTAAGAATTTATCTATGGGTTTATCTAAGGGTTTATCTAAGTGTTTATCTAGGGGTTTATCTAGCAGATTATCTAGAGGTTTGTCTAGGTCTATCTATAAATTTTTTATGTGTTTATCTAGAGGTTTATCTAGGATTTTATCTAGGGGTTCAACTAGGGATTTATCTAGGGGTTTATAGGTTTATCTAGGGGTTTATCTAGGGGTTTATGTATGAGTATATCTAGAGGTTGATCTAGGGGTTTATATTGGGGTTATCTAGGGGTTTATCTAAGGGTTTATTTAGGGGTTTATCTTGGGGTTTACCTAAGGGTTTACCTATGGGTTTATTTAGGTGTTTATGTAGGGTTTACTTAAGGATTTGTCTATGGTTTTATCCAGGGATTTATTTAGGGTTTAATCTAGTGGTTTATTCAGGGGTTTATCTAGGAGTTTATCTATAGGTTTATCTATGAGTTTATCTAGGGGATTATCTAGGTGTTTTTCAAGGGGTTTATCTAGGGGTTTCTGTAGTGGTTAATTTGGGAATTTATCTAGGGGTTTATCTAGGGGTTTATCTAGGAGTTTATCTAGTGGTTTATCTAGGTGTTTTTCTAGGTGTTTATCTAGGGGTTTATTTAGAAGTTTATCAAGGGGTTTATCTATGTGTTTATCTATGTGTTTATCTATAGGTTTATCTAAGGGTTTATCATAAATTTATCTAGGAGTTTATCTAGTGGTTTATCTAGGGAGAGTTTATCTAGTGGTTTATCTAGCGAGAGTTTATCTAGTGGTTTATCTAGGGAGAGTTTATCTAGTGGTTTTTTATAGATCTACTTAGGTGTTTATCTAGGGGTTTATCTAGGAGTTTATCTAGGGGGTTCATCTAGGGGTTTATCTAAGGGTTTTTGGGTTTATCTAGACGTTTATCTATGTGTTTATCAAGGGGTTTATCTACTGGATTATCAAGGGGTTTATCTAGAGGTTTTTCCAGGGGCTTATCTGGTGGTATATCTAGGTGTTCCTCTAGAGGTTTATCTAGGGGCTAATCTAGGAGATTACTAGGGGATTATGTAGGGGATTATCTAGGGGCTTATCTAGGGGTTTATCTAGGGGTTTTTCTAGGGGGTTATCTAGCTGTTTATCTAGGAGTTTATCGAGGTGTTTATCTAGGTGTTTATCTAGGGGTTTAGCTAGGTGTTTATTTAGGAGTTTATCAATGGGTTTATCTAGGGGTTTATCTATGAGTTTATCTATGGGTTTATCTAAGGGTTTATCACAAATTTAACTACGAGTTTATCTAGAGGTTTATCTAGGAGGGGTTTATCTAGTGGTTTCTTATAGATCCACTTAGGTGTTTATCTAGGGATTCATCTAGGAGTTTATCTAGGGGATTCATCTAGGGGTTTATCTATGAGTTTATCTAGGGGTTTATCTAGCGGTTTATCTATGGGTTTATCTATGGGCTTATCTCGTGGTTTATCTAGGGGTTCTTCAAGATGTTTATGTGCGGGCTAATCTAGGGGATTAGTAGGGGATTACTAAGCGATTATCTAAGGGCTTATCTAGGGGTTTATCTAGAGTTTTATATAGGGGGGTTTCGAGAGGTTTATCTAGGGGTTTATCTAGGGGTTTATCTATAGTTTTATCTAGGGGTTTATCTATGGGTTTATCTAGGGGTTTATCTATGTGTTTATCTCGGAGTTTATCTTGGAGTTTATCTAGGGATTTATCTAAGGGTTTATCCCTTGGTTATCTAGGGGTTTATCCATGGGTATCTCAAGGGGTTTATCACGGGTTTAACTAGGAGTTTATATATTGGTTTATTTAGGGGTTTATATATCAAACTATATAGGGGTTTATCAATCAACTTATCTAGGGGTTTATCTATGGGTTTTTTAGTGGTTTATCTGGGAGTTTATCTAAGGGTTTATCCAGGGGTTTATCTAGTGGTTTATCTATAGGTTATCTAGGGGATTATCTAGGGGTTTATATATGGGAGTATCTAGGGATTTATATAGGGTATTATCTAAGGGATTGTCTAGCGGTATATCTAGGAGTTTATCTATAAGTTTATCTATTAGTTTATCTAGAGGTTTATTTAAGGGTTTATCTAGGAGTTCATCTAGAGGTTTATCTAGGGGTTTATCTAGGGGATTATCTAGGGGTTTATCAAGGAGTTTATCTTGGGGTTTTTCTAGTGGTTTATTTATGAATTTATCTATGGGTTTATCTAGGGGTTTATCTAGGATTTTATCTGGGGGGTTTATCTAGGGGTTTATCTAGGGGTTTATCTAGGGTTTTATCTAGGGGTTTATCTAAGGGTTTATTTAGGAGATTGTCTAGGGGTTTATCTAGGTGTTTATCTATAGGTTTATCTAAGGGTTTATCATAGATATAACAAGGGATTTATCTAGGGGATTTTCTAGGGGTTTATCTAGGTGTTTATCTATAGCTTTAGGGTTTTAGGGTTTAGGGTTTAGGGTTTATCTAGGAGTTTGTTTAGGGGTTCATCTAGGGCTTTATTTAGGAGCTTATGGGTTTATTTAGGTGTTTATCTAGAATTTTATCTATGGGTTTATCTAGGGGTTTATCTAGGGGTTTATCTAGGGGTTTATCTAGAGGTTTATATAGGGGTTTATCTAGAGTTTTATCTAGGGGTTTTCTAGGGGATTATCTAGGAGTTTATCTTTGGGTTTATCTAAGGTTTTATCTATGGTTTTATCTAGGTGTTTATCTAGGTGTTTATCTAGGGGTTTATCTAGGGGTTTATCTTAGGGTTTATCTTGGGGTTTATTTGGGGGTTTATCTAGGAGTTTATCTAGGGGTTTATCTAGGGATTTATCTATGGGTTTATCTAGGGGTTTTTCAAGAAATTTATCTAGGATTTTTTCTAGAGGTTTATTTCATTATTTATCTAGGGGATTTTCAAGGGTTTAACTGGGAGATTATCTAGGATTCATCTATGGTTTTATGAAGTGGTTTATCTAGGGGTTTATCTAGTGTTTTATCCAGGGGTTTATCCAGGGGTTAATCTATACATTTTTCTAGGGGTTTAGGGTTTTATCTAGGGTTTTATCCAGGGGTTTATCTATGAGTTCATCTTGGGGTTTATCACAGTTTATGTAGGAGTTTATCTAAAGGTTTATATATCAATTTGTCTAGGTGTTTATCTATCAATTTAGCTTAAGGGTTATCTAGTGGTTTATCTAGGAGTTCATTTATGGGTTTATCTAGTGGTTTATGGGTTTATCTAGGAGTTTATTTAGGGGTTTATCTATGAGTTTATTTTTGGTTTATCTAGGAGTTTATCTAGAGGTTTTATCTAGAGGTTTATTTAAGGTTTTACCTACGGGTAAATCTTGGGATAAATTTAGGTGTAAATCTAGGCATAAATATATGCGTAAATCTATGGGTAAATCTTGGGATTTATCTCAGGATAAAACATTTGTTATATCTAGGGATTTGCTACGAGTTTATCTAGAGTTTTATCTAGAGGTTTATCTAGAGGTTTATCTAGAGGTTTATCTAGAGGTTTATCTAGAGATTATCTAGGGATTTATCTAGGGGTTTATCTAGAGGTTTATCTTGTGTTTTATGTAGGAGTTTATTTATGGGTTTATCTATGGGTTTATCTATGAGTTCATCTCGGGGTTTATCACAGTTTAAGTAGGAGGTTATCTAGGGTTTATATATCAATTTATCTATGTGTTTATCTATCAATTTAGCTTGGGGTTTATCTATTGGTTATCTCGGAGTTCATTTATGAGTTTATCTAGGGGTTTATGGGTTTATCTAGTGGTTTATTTAGGGGATTATCTATGAGATTATTTTGGGGTTTATCTAGGGGTTTATCTAGAGGTTTTATCTAAGGGTTTATTTTAGGTTTTACCTACGGGTAAATCTTGGGATAGATAAAGGGGTAAATCTAAGCATAAATTTATGTGTAAATCTAGGGGTAAATCTTTGGATTTATCTCAGGATAAAATAGTGGTTATATCTAGGGATTTGCTAGGAGTTTGTCTAGGGTTTTATCTATAGGTTTATTTAGAGGTTTATCTAGAGTTTATCAAGGGATTTATCTAGGGGTTATCTAGAGGTTTATCTAGGGTTTTATCTAGGAGTTTATCAAAGGGTTTATCTAGGGGTTTATCTAGGAATTCATATAGGGTTTTATTTAGGAGTTTATTTGTGAGTTTATATAGGAGTTTATCACGAGTTTAACTAAGGGTTTATCTAGGGGTTTATCTATGGGTTTATCTAAGAGTTTGTTATGGGTTTAACTAGGATATTATTTAGGGGTTTATTTGTAGATTTATCTAGTGATTTATATAAGGGTTTATCTAGGTATTTATCTAGGAGATTATCTAGGGGTTTATCTAAGGGTTTAT
Organism: Dactylorhiza incarnata; assembly: GCA_033032865.1. Lineage (NCBI taxonomy): Eukaryota > Viridiplantae > Streptophyta > Magnoliopsida > Asparagales > Orchidaceae > Dactylorhiza > Dactylorhiza incarnata. The sequence continues at coordinate 19,506 of JAWHQI010001304.1, forward strand.
TTTGGAGTTTATCTAGAAATTTTATCTAGGCGTTTAATTGAGGATTTTTCTAAGGGTAAATCTAAGGATAATTCTATGGGTAAATCTAGGCATAAATTTATGAGTAAATCTAGGGTAAATCTCTGGATTTATCTTGAGATAAAACTATTGTTAAATCTAGTGGTTTACTTAGGGTTAAATCCAAGGGTTTATCTATAGGTTTATCTAGGATATTATCTAGGGGTTTATCTAAAAGTTTATCTAGGGGTTTATTTACAGGGTTTTCTAGGGGATTATCAAGTGGTTATCTAGGGTTTATCTAGTATTTTATTTAGGGGTTTATCTAGGTGTTTATCTAGGGTTTCATCTATGTGTTTCATCTAGGGGTTTATCAAGATGTTCATCTATGGGTTTGTCTAAGGGTTTATCTAGGGGTTTATCTAAGGGTATATATATGGGTTTATCTAGTGGTTTATCTACGATTTTATCTAGGGGTTATATAAGAGTTTATCTAGAGGTTTATCTATGGGTTTATCTAAGGGTTTATCATGAGTTTAACTAGGGGTTTATCCAGGGCTTTATCTAGGTGTTTATCTTGGGGTTTATCTAGGGTTTATTTAGGGTTTATTTAAGAGTTTATCTACGGGTTTATCTAGAGGTTTATCTAAGTGTTTTTCATAGATTTAACTAGGGGTTTATCTAGGGGTTTATCTAGGGGTTTATTTAGGGGTTTATCTAGGGGTTTGTCTAGGGGTTTGTCAAGCGGTTTATCAAGGGGATTATCTATAGATTTATTTAGGTTTTTATCTAGGGGTTTTTCTAGGAGTTTATCTTGTGATTCATCTAGGGGTTTATCTAAGGGTTTATGGGTTTTTCTAGGGGTTTGTCAAGGAGTTTATCTAAGGGTTAATCTAAGTGTTTATCTAGGGGTTTATTTATAGGGTCGTAAGGGGGTTTATCAAGGGGATTATCTAGGTGATTATCTATGGTTTTATCTAGGGTTTTATTTAGGGGTTTATCTAGGGGTTTATCTAGGGGTTTATGTTGGGGTTTATATATGGGTTTATCTAGGGGTTTATCTAGGAGGTTATCTAAGGGTCACTACAACAAAATCGCTTTACGGCGACATTTTTTTATGTCTTTAGTGACGATTTTTAAGCGTCGCGATAGTTTCGGTGACGTTTATAAAAACGTCAGAAAATCTTCGTGATTGCGCGTGTCGCCGTAGCCCTCTGCGATGCTTTCACAGAAAAGAGTCACGATTGATGATTTTTTTATCATGACGCTTTTACATAAAAGCGTCACGATTGATGATTGTTTTATCGTGACGTTTTTACAGAAAAGCATCACGATTGATGATTGTTTTATCGTGACACTTTTTAAAAAAATGTCAAGATAGATAATTGATCTATTGTGACACTTTTTAAAAAAAAGTGTCATGATAGATAATTGATCTATCGCGACACTTTCTAAAAAAACGTCGAGAAAAATATTAACTCTACCACTATATTTTTTTTGTAAAATATCACCGTTGTTAGAACTCTACAATAACATTTTTCAAAAAAATGTCACAACTTTTTTGCATTTTAAGCCCGCACACCAACCCACTTGAACATTCAAAACCAAGTAGAAATGGAACATAATCAAAATTATATTCACTCGAAACAACAAACTATATACATAATATTAAGACTTTCATTTCATATCACATTAATATATAACAATTTAACAAAACAAACATTTCATTTAGATAATGGTGCACACTACATCACTAAATAAAACAAACCATCATTTGTTATCATATTGCAGGATGTTCTTTCCAACTTTCTTCTAATATATCAAAGTCTACCAAAATACATACTAGACATCATAGACTACAAAAGAAGATACATATAAATCAACTTAAACATCAAAATGATCTTCATGGTCCGTTGTCATCATATCACAACTCCTCTTTTATCTCACCAACATTGAGATCTTTCTGCACAAAATAAACAAATATATAAATATAATACATCAAGATAAGTATATAATTAATAAGTTATAGACGTTTTAATTTTATGTTAGAAGTAGGTAAGAGCATCTATACATATAACAAAACAATAAATAAGTGACAACACGGGCATGTCAAGATACCGATTTATTGGTTCATGGCAGAAGGGTGATGTGAGGGAGGATGTAGTAGTGCCCGAGAAATCATATTTTCTGTGTAACCATTTCGATGGAATAAAACACCAAAAATTTACTGATAACATAACCCTACAAAGAAACATTCACAAATGAATTATTGAATACCTTGGAGTCTTCCGATTTAGTGAATTTTTCAACTCGTTGGGCAAATGACAGATCCATCACCTGAATTATACCTCACCCCATTGTCTGTGAAGCATCAGAGAACAAAAAAAATCAGTGAGGATCTTCCACACTAAAATTCAACAATATCTGTAAGCCAACATAAAATTCAATCATATCACACACGTGCATTGATGTAGGTAAATTCATTTTTCTGCAAAACATGTAGATAAAATCATACCAAGTGTGACATCGATTGTGTTCTGGAAATACCAAAAGAATTTGGCCAAGTAAGGCTTGATATAAAAATCTAGGATTCATAGATCACATTCCTGGTGCAAAGATTCAGTATTATGAATAAAACATACTAATTCAACTAGCAAAAAGGAATCCATATTAGAAATAGAGCAAGATTATCTAATCCATACAACAAATGTTTTCCATTCCAAATGAAAAGTCCTTTCGCCTAACTAAATGAGAATTAAATTAACAATTAATCATTTTATAAATACGCATGGTTTAAATAAGAAAGTAATCAAAACTGAGTTTTTTTTTCCAATTGGGTCGAAGGAGATTGTGCATCAAAAGCACCTAGCGGCAGAAATAAGTTCAAAAATCTGCACAGATTTCTCAAGATTTCTAAATCTGCCCAGATTTGCCCAGATTTCTCGAGAAATCTGGGTAGATTTCTAGGCAGCACTTCTGCCCAGATTTCTCGAGAAATCTGGGCGTATTTCTGCCCAGATTTCTCGAGAAATCTGGGCAGTACTTCTGCCCAGATTTCTCGAGAAATCTGGGCGTACTTCTGCCCAGATTTCCTTCTACGTCCTCAGTTATAATAAGTAATGGACGACCTGATTGTACTACTGCTTCAAGTACTGGCAGCATTTGTTGTAGATTTGATAATTTCTTTTCAATTAATAAAATATAAGGATTGTCTAATTCTGTTATCATTTTCTGTGAATTAGTAATAAAATATGGCGACAAATAACCTCTATCAAATCGCATTCACAAGATAATAATGCAAAAATTATCAAACTTGATTTAGAGATAACGCGATATAAAGATTTATTAGACATAAATGAGATTGAACTTCGCGAAAGTAGCAATAAACAACAAATCTTAAAAGAAAAGTTCACTAATATCCAAACATTAATAGAATATCAAGATAATATATCATTTAGGGTGGAATTTTTTATTGTGAAGATAAGTTCCTCAGACTTCATAAGTGGACAGGAAGAAAGTAAAATAAAAGGAGTTCAAATAGTCCTAGGATTAATTATATTTTATTCCTTAAGTAGCTTTTTTTAAGAAAAGCTGCTCCAAACAATAATATACTATATATTACTAGTGAGTATAAAACTTTTAATAATACTTCTTCGCTAAATATTAAAGTAATTTCATGGGGAGTAAAATGGGTTATAAAGAAGCTAGACATTATGATACCATCAGCTAAAGCATTGATCACTAAGCTAATAAAGTTTCAAAACACAACCAAATTTTGGTTCTATAAATGAGCAAAAGATGCATCCTATAACAATAAATGAGATGAGCCAGGTGCTCTTGGATGGCAGATTCTATGTTCATGAGAGTAAATACCATGTAAAAACTGTGGCAATAGTAAAATAAGTAATGAATCTTGTTTTTAATCATTGTTCCGCAATTATCTTGAAAAAAACAATATTGGGAAAAAACTGGGCAGAGTTCTGCCCAGATTTCTCTCTGCCCAGAAATTTCGAGAAATCTGGGCAGAATCTGGGCGTACTTCTGCCCAGATTTCTCAAGAAATCTGGGCAGAACTCTGCCCAGAAATGTCGAGAAATCTGGGCAGAGTTCTGCCCAGATTTCTCGACATTTTTGGGCAGAACTCTGCCCAGAAATTTCGAGAAATCTGGGCAGATTTCTGCCCAAATTTCTCGAGAAATCTGGGCGTACTTCTGCCCAGATTTCTTCAGAAATCTGGGCGTACTTCTGTCCAGATTTCTCGAGAAATCTGGGCAGAACTCTGCCCAAAAATATCGAGAAATCTGGGCAGAGTTCTAGTCATATGCAACCCATCTTCTCATAGCCTAATCTCCCTTGACTAGGCCAGCATCCCTTTCTATCCATGTATGGTACAAAGGTCTGCCTATCCAATCTAGGTATGGCCAAAATTCAGATAAAGCATATTTCTCTCAGCTTGAAGTTGGATCGAAATAAAAGAATAATTACTTCTTCCTATATATGAACGATGGATATAAGTTAATAAATAAATAGTTATTAGACATAAAAAAATATTAAATTAAAACATATCCGTCGTGTTGGTTCTGATAGCATGCAGTTTTTGTCCTCTTGCAGAAATTCTTCTGCAACATTATCAAGAAGAGTATAACTATGTTTTATATTTTATAAATGAAGGACTTGCAAGATTGCATCTAACCAAGCAAACAGAAAAATATAATTTGATGGAAAAAATGGCATTCAATAAAGAAGAACATAAGCTCACAAAAACAAGAAGGGAGCAAGTATTTTCCTTACACTAGAAACACAGGAATTGATGTTCAGAACATGGGACGTGAAAACTTGATACAATTTTATCGATCCCATATCACTGCATAGAGTTAAACATCTTGAGTTCCAAAACATTAGGAAGTGTTAGATTTTTTGCAGGTATGGTCTAGTTATAATACCTCCATCTCACTGAGCCTACACCCAGCATGTGAAGTTATATTTCTCTTTCCACAACTCTAGGCTCAACATCTGTTCTAACCATCTCGATGCCTTCATCATCTTGATATGCATTTTGAATATTTTGTATATCATTACTAACACATTGAATGAAGTTTTCATGATCATCAACACTTGTAGCTTCGATATCTCCCATTTCGTACTCACCCCGTGGTACCATCCTGATGACCAATTCCCAATTTGTTTGTGTAGGATCACGAATATAATATACCATTCTTGCTTGAGAAGGAAAAATGTATGGGTCATGTTCAAGTGCTGCTCATGTATGTATTAAGTTTGTGAAATTAACTAATGTGAACCCATAAAAATCTTTCTTCACACCTACATTTTTTGTAGGATTCACCCAATCACATTTAAAAAGCATCACTTTTGCAAAGTCAAAGTAATCCAATTCTATTATATCAGTTATCCTACCAAAATAATTGATATCATCTTGAGATTCGTCATGGTTTGACATCACTTCAACTCCACTATTTTGCGTCCTCTTATGAATCTCACTTGCTACAGTTCGAAATGAAAACCCATTTATGTTATATCCTTTATAGCTACGAACAATAGAGTTTGGTCCGAGAGCCAATTGTCGTAATTGAGGGTCATCAACAATCGCGACATCACGATCAAACTGTTAACATCAAATGAAAATAATTCATTTCATTGACAGTGTTCATTTGTAAATCTAGATACGAGCACTAGTGTGCAAAAATGTTGTTTCTTACTCTTTGCCTAAACCATTCTGAAAATTCTTTATGAAGTAGATTTTCCAAGCGCTCCATGTCAATATATAGGGATTGACAACGACTCTTCAATTCTTCTCGGAGTTCACTATTAAAAAAATTATTAATTAGTGTACATTTTAATAATAATTAACTTGAGTAGAAATAATTTTGAAGTTTATTGAAACTCACCTTCGAAAAACTTCAAGCTCAACACAGTTGAATAAAATATATCGATGAGCTTGCAGAAGACTAACTGGATTAAGTGCCTTCAAGACGGCGCCTCTTATTGCACTCCCAACTTGTGGAAGCATCCTAAATGCGGGGACTGGAGATGTGGAATTTGGACTATTACGACTTGGTCGATTAAATCGAGTCTCAATCCCTTCTAAGAATCGAGAACAAAATGTTAAAGTATCTTCTGCTATATAACCCTCTTTTATAGATCCTTCTGGTTTTTCTTTATTTCGTACAAATTTTTTATAATGTCCAAGTTCCCTCTCGATAGGATACATCCATCTAAATTTTACCGGGCCACCCAAGATAGCTTCTTGTGAAAGATGAACCATAAGATGAATCATTACAGTGAAGAATGAAGGGGGGAAAATTAATTCGAGATGACATAAAGCCAAGATAATGCGATCTTCAATCTTTAACAAATCAGAAACATTTAGTCTTTTTGAACATAATTCTCTAAAGAACAGGGAAACCTCCATCAATGGTGACACTATATGCCTTGATAACACTGATCGTAGACCAATCGACAATAATTGTTGCATTATAATGTGATTATCGTGGCTCTTTAAACCTCGTATTTTGCATTGTTTCAGTTTAACACAACGTGATATGTTGGAGGCATATCCATCAGGAACTCGTAATGACTTTATCATTCCTAAAAAAGTATCTTTCTCTGTCTTACTCATGGTGAAGCAAGCTGGAGGAATAATCTTAGTGTCATCATCTCTTTCTTGGAGCCATAGATGTTTTAGAATCCCGAGATCCTTGCAATCCCTTCTGGCATGCATATTATCCTTGGATTTGATCGGGTCACCTAATATAGTGTTCAAAATATTGTCGCACACATTTTTTTCTATATGCATTGTATCAAGACAGTGGCGGAGTAAATTTGTCTTCCAATAAGGAAGATCAAAAAATATACTTCTTTTTTTCCAATACTTAGTAGGTCCTCCCAACTGATTTGTTCTACCAAATACAACTTAAAGATTTTGTGTTGCCTCGGATACTCTTCGTCCATTAGGAGGTTTTTTACAACCAATACGTACTTCATGTCGACCAAACTTTCTTGCTTTTCGATATGGATGATCAACTGGTAGGAATCGACGGTGAGCGTGGTAAACTGTTTTTTGACTATTCTTTAGCCAACATGATTGAGTTTCCAACCCGCATGATGGGCATCCAAGTTTGGAATGTGTGTTCCATCCTGATAGATTACCAAGTGCCGGAAAATCACTAATAGTCCATAAAAGTGCAGCATGTAGTGTAAATTTTTTCCCATCTGAAGCATCAAACACTTCTACCCCCACATGCCATAACTCATTCAACTCTTTTACTAATGGTTGTAGATACACATCAATGTTATTTCCTGACATCTTCGGTCCAGGTATCAAACCCGACATGATGATAGATCTTTTTTTCATGCACTCCCAAGGTGGCACATTATATATCACTAGCATAATTGGCCATGTGCTATGTGTACTGCTAAGATCACCAAATGGATTGAATCCATCGATAGCAAGTCCTAAACGAATATTGCGAGGATCGCTTGAAAACTCTTTATGGCGTTGATCAAAATCTTTCCATGCCAAGCCATCTCTAGGGTAATGCATGAAACTGTCGTTATTAAGCTCTTTGGCGTGCCACTGCATCATCTCGGCAGTTTGCTTGCAAAGAAATAGTCTCTCCAAACGTTCTTTTAATGGAAAATATCGAAATACTTTTTTGGCAGTCTATCTCATGCTGATCATATCTTGTTGCTTAAGTTTTCTCGGTTGATGTGTCAATTGATCGTCTTGTACTTCAACCCATCGTGATTGCCCGCATATATGACAAGCATTATCATTTTTGTTTACGTCCCAAAATAATGAACAGTCATTTTCACATGCATCAATCTTAATATATTTGTGACCCAATTTAGATGTGATTTTCTTGGCCTCATGATAATTAGCTGGCACTGATTCATATCGGCCTGGAATTGCTCCTTGTAGAACTTTCAATAACATATCAAAATGTATATTACTCCAATTTCCAAGTGTCTTGATATGAAGGAGATTCAATAAGAAAGATAGTTTAGTGTACTCTTGACGTCCTTCCCACAATGGCTTATTTTCCTCTAAGAGAGATGTGTATAGATTATTCGCATCTGCATTAATTGGAGCTTGAGGATTCTCAAAATATGTGTCTACACCGATACCATCATAGGGTAATTCTTGTTCATGCAAGCTCTCATTGTTTGTTAAATTAGGAATAGCGGCATGTAGAAGTTCATTCATCAGATCACTCGAGTTGTTATCATGGATCAGAGGTTCCATAAAAGGAAAATTATTATTTTGTAAGACTTAGCTGTTAGCTAGACGTCCATCATGGTAAATCCAATTTATGTAGTTCTCCATAATACCATTCCACACAAGATGCCCCTCTACCTCATCCCTATCCCACTTCTTTAGATTTACGCACTTTTTACAAGGACATGGGCACTTCTCACCAATTGGTGTATATGAATAGAATGAATCTAGCAGATATTTCACGCCATCTAAATAAGCGTTTGAATGACGTAACTCTCTCATCCAACTTGTGTCCATTGTTAATAATGAATCTGATTGGTGCCTACATAAGAGAACAACAAAATGATTAAAGATTATTCTTCAATTCTCAAAATCTTTACTAGTCCACTTCAATCTCCAAGAGGTAGGAGAAAATTTTGTGGCAAAGAAATATGGCATGGAAAGGACGAAGAAACTATGAATATGGAATAATGATTATCAATTTATCATGCATGCATCATATAGATTAGATTTGAACAAGTTATATCAATTTGTCATGCACGCAACCTTGCTAACTCTATTTAGTTTTTTACCACTTTGTTTATTCCAAATTAATTAAATCATGCAGATCCCTTATTAGAAGCTAAATCTTCAAGCATAAAGTTAACTCGATGCCTTTTACTACTCGTGGCTTGTGATTCATGTGCATCTTTGTTCGTGTATTCCTGAATTGATCCTATTTATGGAAAAAACTTCTCCAAAACAAATTTAATTCACATGTTCTCCCTTGCAATCTCAAAATCTTATAATATTATAAAAATTGGAAGAATAAACAAATGTAATAGATCACATAAGTGCAACCTCAAATTAATAGTTGAACAATAGTGGATGTTAGCTTCTAAATTGGCCTAAACATTTCACAAAATACAAAATTAGCAAGGTGGAAAAACTAATGTCGGAAGAGAGAAATTTGGCAGTAAAACAAAATCATTGACTACTCCTAGATCACAAGATTCTAACACTAAGATGGAGAGACCCAACAAGAAAAAAACTATTAGCTCACTCTAGAGAGGAACCCATCGCAAAATCTCAAGTTTAGCTTTAGACAAGATAATGCACAAGATAATAGGGAGGAGTCGTCGATTAAGATGGGTCATCAACTAGCACTTAGTCTAATTTAAATATCTGCATGAAGTGGAGTGCCTCCTAAAGTCTACTGTATTCCTCAATGTGTTATTTCATGATTATCTATAGGTCAACTACAATCTAGCAAACGATAAACTAGTAGAATGCATGCAGGTTGAGTACTAGTTGAATGACTACGTACATGTCATTTTAAATCTTTGCAAACTTCATTCACTAAAAATTTTCCATTGTAAAAAAAAGATGAAAACTATTTGTGCTAATAGTTTATTTCTTTTTCCTTTTGAATTGAAATGATGGAGTCATCTTTCCTCCTGATCTTTTAGGCACCACCTCAATCAATGTAGTAATGTAGTTACTAATAATACCTAGCTTAATTCAAACTATCTCAATGTAAATCTTTGAGGGATGTTGGACCTCAAATTATCCGTGATCCAAGTTTGACCCTACTAGAGAAAAATCAGAAGAATACCAAGATGAAAACGCTTCAAAAAAGTAAGTTGATCAAAACCTCCTTGATCCCAATAATCAATTACAATGAATCTGCTTGATTATCAATAATCAATCCCAATAATCAAGTACAAAAAGAGAGTGAAGGAGAAGATAAAGAAGCTGCCTTGCGGGAGGAGTGATGACGAGCACCGAGCGGCGGAGGCAGAGCGGCCGAACGGGAGTGAACCTATTGCGGCCTTGCAGCGGTGCGACTTGCGGAGTTGCGGGAGTGAACGAGCGGCAGATGCGGAGCGGGAGTCGGTAGTCGGGAGTTGGGACGATGAGGAAACATCATTGGCCGCCCGGTAGTCGGCCGTCGGGAGTCGGAGCGGCGGAGGCTTGCGATTTGCGGCTGCGAGCGGGAGTAGGGAGAGGGATTTAGCGAAAAATTAGGGCACGGGCGGCGGATGGCGCGGCTGAAGACAGATTGCGGGAGGGGGAAATGAAACTCCTGCTATATATATATATATTTATTTAGGATAAAAAAATTAATTTTATAAAATAGGGAATTGTTAAAGGCAAATCTAATATGGCTATCCGCAAACCAATTTCCCTCCATAAATAATTTTTCCCTCCATAAATTTTTGGAGGGAAATGAATTTTTACCTCCATAAATAATTTTATATTAAAATAGGGAATTGTTAATGGCAAATCCAATATGGCTATCCGCAAACGAATTTCTATGAGTTATTACCCGCCTTTTGAAAATACGCCTTGTACATGCATTTTTAGGAAAAGTGTTCAACACGAAAATTGTATTTCTCGTCGATATCTACAACTTTCGTGTTGAACACTTCTCCTAAAAATGCATGTACAAGACGTATTTGCAAAAGGCGCGTAATAACTCATAGAAATTGGTTTGCGGATAGCCATATTGGGTTTGCCTTTAACAATTCCCTTAAAATATTAGCATGAAAATTTTGGAAATGTATATTTCATTTTTATTTAAAAACATGTATTTCGTAACAAAACAATTCATTGTTATTTTTGCACCAACAAAAATAGTTGCTAACTATTTGTGAAGGTAAACTCAAAATTCATATACGTAGGAGCATTTGATATGAGGTTATGATCTCTTATCTTAGATTTTGTTTAATTGACTCGTCATTGATCGATGCAGTCATCTTCATCGTTAGCGTAACTCATAATACTTACAATATTGGAACATTCACCTAATGCATCATCGATTAATGTAAACATATTCTCCATACATAAAGAAATATCTTGGTATGATTGCAGGGTATTCCATAACTAGTAACATTTGACAAGATCATTGAGCAACATGCCGAAGAATATATATGGCTACATGATGTAAACGTATGTATGCCGACCCTAACAGTTATGTACATTTGTGGAGATATATAATATCCACAGTGAACACATTCATATTATATATATTTAACTACTCGTATCAAGCTTATGATCGAGATCATCGTTATCATCAATATAAGTTCACTAGCATCAAAAATATCATTATTAGAACTTTAGCAGAAGATCGTACGTATGTTTTGATGACGCCGCGCTCACTGTCTGCCGCAGCCGTCTCCCGATCATGGGAGTGCAGATAGTCATGTGTATGGTGATGGCTGTGCGCATTGCAAAATACCCTATGATGGCGATGTATATAGCCAAGCGTGTATGATTATATGTATGTGCATAGCAAAACACCCACATCATGAGGCTAGGGTGTGCATAGCCAAGCGTAGTTATGGGTGGTGCTCATAGCAGAAAATATATATATATACCCGGCCCATCATGGGGCCGGACCAGGTGTGCATAGCGCTATGGGTGTGCGCATAGCGAAATAACCCATCGTACACATGCATGGGTGTGTGCATAAATATAGTTATGGGTGTGCGCATAACAAAATATCTGGCCATCGATCATGTGGTGCGCATATATATCCCCAAGTGCATGATTATGGGTGCATGTGTGCATAACAAACTACCCTATATCATTGGAGTACGCATAACCAATTGTATGGTTATGGGTGTGTGCACATGCGCATATAGATAAGGCGGATATATATCATCGACTTAAACATGCATAATGTGCGTCGTATACATACTTCATGTATTTCGATTCATGCATCATGCTCACTAAGTACATGAGATGATTCATGTTCAGTCATTTGATAAATGATAATAACTATATCACTTATATCCCTTTTAACAAAAAAACTTCTGAAATATTTGATAACAAATTTTGACAAAAGATCATGTATTTTGATGACGTTTTTTTTAAAAAAAAAACATCACGAAAGATTAATATGTATGCTGGCATGTTTTCATGGAAATCGTGGCTAATGCTAATTTTTTATATTGGCGACGGTTTTAAAAAAAATTGTCGCTAAATGTAAATTAACAACGACGTTTTCAAAAACGTCACAATAAAAACATTATTTTAGTGACGTTTTAAAAATAATCGTCACAAGAGCTAAACACATATGGTGACGGTTTTCCTAAAAAATGTAGCGAATACTATTTTTTTGCATTAGCGACGTTTATGGAAAAAAAACATCGCTAAATATAAAACTAACAGCGACGTTTTCAAAAATGTCGCAAAAAAAACGTCATCGTAGAGCCTATATCTTGTAGTGGGTTTATCTAGGGGTTTATCTAAGGGTTTATCTAGTGGTTTATCTATAGGTTCATCTATGGGTTTATCTATCTATGAGTTTATCTAGGGGTTTTTCTAAGGGTTTATCTAGGGGTTTATTTAAGGGATTATCTAGCGGATTATCTAGGGGTTTATTTTGGGATAAAACTATGGTTAAATCTAGTGGTTTACTTAGGAGTAAATCCAGGGAATCAATTGGTTTATCTAGAAGATTATCTAGAGGTTTATCTAGGGGTTTATATCGGGGTTTTTCAAGGGGTTTACCTTGGGGTTTATCTAGGGTTTTATCTAAGTGTTTATCTAGGGGTATATCTAGGGGTTTATCTAGGTGTTTATCTAGGGGTTTATCTAGGGGTTTATCTAGGGGTTTATCTAGGAGATTATCTAGGGATTTATCAAGGCGTTTATCTAGGAGTTTATCTAGAGGTTTACTTAGGGGTAATCTAGGGTTTTATCTAGGAGATTATTTATGGGTATATTTGTGGGTTTATCTATGGAATTGTCTATGTGTTTTTCTAGGAGTTTATATAGGGGTTAATCTCGAGGATTACTCAAGGGTTTATCTACGGGTTTATCTAGAGGTTTATTTAAGGGTTTATCTATTTATTTATATAGGGGTTTATCTAAGTGTTTACCTAGGGGTTTATTTTGGGGTTTATCTATGGGTTTACGTAAGGGTTTACAAAGGGAGTTTTTTAGGTGTTTATCTAGAGTTTTTCTAGAGGTTTATCTATGGGTTTATCCTGGGGTTTATCTAGGTCTTTATCTAGGGGTTTATCAAGGTGTTTATCTAGGAGCTTATCTAGAGTTTTATTTACGGGTTTCTCTAGGGGATTATCTAGGGGTTTATAGAGGGTGTATCGAGTGGTTTATCTAGTGGTTTACTTAGGAATATATATAGGGGTTTATCTAGGGGTATATCTAGGTGTTTATCTAGGGGTTTATCTAGGGGTTTATCTCTGGGTTTATCTAGAGGTTTATTTAGGAGTTTATCTAGGGGTTTGTCTAAGGTTTTATCCAGTGGTTTATCTATGGGTTTACCTAAGAGTTTATCAAAGATTTAACTAGGAGTTTATTTAGGTGTTTATCTAGGGGTTTGTCTGGGAGTTTAAATAATGGTTTATTTATAAATCATCTTAGGTGTTTTTCTAAGGTTTTATCTAGGATTTCATTTAGGGGTTTTTCAAGGGGTTTATGGGTTTATCTAGGGGCTTATCTAGGAGTTTATCTAGGGGTTTATCTAAGGGGTAATCTAGTTATTTATTTAGGGGTTTATGTAGAGGTTTGTTTAGGTGTTTATCTTGGTATTTATCTAGGGGATTATCTAGTGGTTTATCTAGCGGTTTATCTATGGGTTTATCTAGGGGCTTATCTAGGGGTTTATCTATGGGTTTATCTAGGGTTTTATATAAGGGTTTATCTATGGGTTTATTTGGATTTAATCATAGATTTACGTAGTGGTTTTTCTAGGTGTTTGTCTATGGGTTTATCAATGGGTTTATCAATGGGTTTATCTATAAATTTATGCTGGCATTTATCTAGGGGTTTATCTAGGAGATTATCTAGAGGTTCATCTAGAGGTTTATCTATGGGTTTATCTAGGGGTTTATCTGGGGGTTTATCTAAGAGTTTATCCAGGGGTTTAATATAGGAGTTTATCTAAAGGCTTATTTGGGGTTTTTCTAAGGGATTGTTTAGGGGTTTATCAAGGGGTTTATCTAGGTGTTTATCCAATAATTTACTTATGAATTTATCTAGGGGTTTATCTAGGGGTTTATATATGGGTTTATCTAGGGGTTTATCAAGGGGTTTATCTAGGGGTTTATCTAGGGGTTTTTCTAGGTGTTGATCTAGGGGTTTATCTAGGGGTTTATTTAGGAGTTTATCTATGGGTTTATATAGGGGTTTATCATGGATTTAACTAGGATTTTAACTAGGGGATTGTCTAGGGGTTTATCTATAGATTTGCTTATGTGTTTGTTGAAACCGATTTCTCGGTCTCTTGTGGATCTCGGGGCCCGCAACGAATCGAGGGGCAGCTAGCCCTTACCGGTCCCTCGGAAGAGGTAGGCAAATAACTCGGACAAAGAACAAAGACCCTAGTCTTAGCGAGGAGGTCCCTCCACTAACCCGGAAGATCGTTGAGCGCTTCCCCTCCCAAGCCAAAGCTAAGACTCGGGCACCTTGGAGAGCTATGTAAGACCCCCCCCCCCCCCCCCTCCGGAACACAAAACACGGCCGAGGGAAGTCTTATGCCCAGGACAGCCGCCTTGCCGAAGCGCCAGCTCACGGGCTAGCCTCCTCCACAAGACGCCTATCCTGCCGGCTAACAAATATCATCAATGCCAACCCATCATATAAAATAAAACAAGAAGCCACCAGATATATATATCCGCATAAGTACAGTCCAAATACACACCAAACGAGTGTATAATATCAGAGTAACAAAAGAAAAGGCCTCAAGGGCTACAACAAAACTCGCTCACATTTGTCACTGACGGCTGCGATGGTATCGTGGTATCCTGCCCTGTCGTCCCGGCCGGACTATCCGTCTCCAGCGTCGTGCGCTGCTGCTCCAGGTTGCGCTGCCGCTCCAGGATGCGCTCCTAAAAAAGGGGACGTAGCAACCGTTAGTCATAAAGACTAAGTGGCTTCACATCCGCTCCCCCGGTGACTCCAAGGCACCGGGCAGAAAGAAAGAAAAGGAGCTGCAATATTAGCAATAATAAACAAGCAGGTGACAGGTAATAGTTGTTCATATGTGTCGGTTGTATAAGTACCCAAGTACTTGCAATATTCCTAGCTAGCATGTTCATAGTTATATATATAGCAGCAGTGACTAACCAAGCAAGTGTAAGCACAACAAACATAAGCTGAGTATTAAAGAGCTAAATTGAACTTAACTTATAAGGATGCCCATACAAGCTTATAAGTTAAGGGTCTGCATATAAAGGTAACTCATCATATAAAGATGCCCATACAAGTTTATATGATGAGTATCCATTGTTGTGCAATGCAATGATTATGATATGAATGCGGTGCAATGATTATGATATGAATGCGGTGCAATGATTATGATATGATGACTTCTCCAAGCGTATTTGCTATGTCGACACAGACCTTTAGTTCCCACTTTTCGAGGGTAGCTAACCACTCAGGCGCCCCCCGTCGTGGCCAGACGGTGGCAGTGGCACGGGCTTCGCCACTACTAGGAGGGTATGAACACTACCGGTACTAGGCCTATGTATGCCTCGACGCTCTTGCTCATAGCGGAGTCCCTGCGTACTACCCGCATTCATGCGGGGTCTTCAAGATGCGGAGGGGATCTATTGGGTAGATGGACACCAAGACATTCCAACCCAACCGGTCTGAGTCTAACTGCCGGCTTCTGTCGGTGTCACGACTAGCGAGCCCGTAGACCCGCCACACCCTATCCTCCCACGAGGATCTATACCACCATGCGCAATTATGTTTACCTACGTAGTTTGAACACACCATGCATGCTATCAAGCACCAAGGACTCGCTCCACGAGCATTACCACCTTCCGCCTCGCGCGGCAATAATCGATGCTAATTCGCATCCAAGCCCCCCAACAACTGGGTCCTTTCCTTTTCACCACCGGCTATAACTATAACTTGTGGCCCGCACTAAGTTAACCGTGCCGCCCGTTCCAAGTTGATTACTCGTGTGCAGTGGTGTGCGTATAACATGGACACTATTAAACCAATCCATAGGACTATGGACTACATGCGCACATGATGGCATAACATATTATTTAACTATGGAATCTATTCAAGCCAAGCTACTGGACTTCCACCATCGGTCGTAATTAATCAACAATCCTATAACAGAGGATTATTTACCATCTCCCCCAAATGGAGATTAGATCATTTCAAGCATCAATGATCACATGTATAATTAAAATTCCCCTAACAGGGATCTGTTTCTCATTCCAAGCATTAATGATCATATATTTATAAGTATATATATATATATTGAACTCCCCTGACAGGTAACTAATAAAGGAAATCCCATATGAAATTTAGGCAGCCACCACCTCTCCTCCCATGCACCCTCACAAGGCCACCACGTCACACGAAACCAACGTCCCACGTTCGTAATGAAGCAGGGAGTCGATTGGGGGCATTTTCGCGGCGAACGACGCCCTACGGCGAAAACCCTAACGCGGCCTCAACCTACAGAACTTCATTTCGCTCCCAAATCGACTCAATTGAGTTCGATATCTCGCCTAGGGGGTCTAAGATACTAGCACCAAGGGAGAGGGGTCGAAAGTCACCTGAATCCGAGCCGACGATCGCGGCGGCATGACGGCGCTTGGACGAACTCAACTCTTTCCAAGCCAGCTCTTCTTCCAACGGACGTACGAGCTTCTCCACGAATTTTCTTGGCCAAAACCCTAAGTGCGGTGGGGGAGAGGTGGAGACAGAGAATGAGAAAGAGAGGGAGGAAGATCGAGTTCTGGGAAGAAGATGATGAAGAAGAAGAAGAGAAAATGAGATAGCTCGGCCCTTTCATTTTGGTTTGCATTAATAGGCCTTGGGACTCCAAACATAGGTGTCATCTCCTTATTGGACTTTATTCCACTGGCTCCCCAAGATAAAATAAACAAATAGCAGCCAGGCCTTCCCCCCCCCCCTTTTTTTTCTCGGGAATGTGTTAAGCTTTCCCGTTCGACGATCGTCGAACGGGATCAGCTCCCCGTTCGTCGATCGTTGAACGGGAGCTTTCCTAGCTTAGCGCTCCCCGTTCGACATTCTTCGAACGGGAGCAGCTCCCCGTTCGTCGATCGACGAACGGGAGCTTCTCTAGCTGAGCACTCCCCGTTCGACATTCGTCGAACGGGAGCAGCCCCCGTTCGTCGATCGACGAACGGGAGCTTCTCTAGCTGAGCGCTCCCCGTTCGACATTCGTCGAACGGGAGCAGCTCCCCGTTCGTCGATCAATGAACGGGAGCTTCTCTAGCTGAGCGCTCCCCGTTCGACATTCGTCGAACGGGAGCAGCTCCCCGTTCGTCGAACGGCGAACGGGATGAATTCTAGCAAAGCGCTTCCCGTTCGACATTCGTCGAACGGGAGCAGCTCCCCGTTCGTCGAACGACGAACGGGAGCAGCTTGCGTTCGACGAATTCGACGAATTCGTCGAACGGAAGCTGCTAGCCGAGAATTCTAAATTTCTAATCAGCAACAGCAATATCTGCTCCTCTAGGATTGGGATGTTACAAATCCTATAAACGAAAAAAATAATTTCGCCCCCGAAATTTAGGTTGGGGTCACGAGGGTCACATAAAGTCATAAGCCATAGCAGCAGGTCTATTCTGAACACAAAATAAAATGCTAGCCTAACTTTCCTGGAGTGCAAACCCTCAAACAACACTATAATGGGGTTACTAATAACCATAGATTTCCTAGTTTATTACCAAAACTTTTCCTGGGGCATAACCTCAAAACAGCCCCATCGGTAAAGTTAATAAGAAAGAAAAGAAAAACCCAATCCTTCCGGCAGCATAACCTCAACACACAATACCATTTTGAAAATCAATAAAAGAGAGAGAGCCCAGGTAATAAGATTTCACGGATTTATGTGTATATGTACACATGTGTATGCTCCAAACCCATCCATCCAACCCAGCATAACTACAGAAGAAATTAGCAGTTACAACTAATAACCTTTACCTATATGTGTATAGGAATGTTTAAATCCCAAACCTGTAAGAGCGGATCCAATACACATCATACTTTGTGAGAAGGAAATGCAGCAAATCTTTGAGAAATTGTGGGATGTCATGCCCCACGAGTGAGTTGCCCGAGCGGTCCAACGGAGGGCAGTCTACCACAAGATCTAGTTGGAGTCACAACATGGCTGGGTTGTTGGTTGTGGCCCCTAGCCAGTCGGTATCCCAGTACTGATATATTGACTGAGCCGGTCCCGAATAGCAGGCCTGGCTACCGATGTGGATGATTCACCTGGCTCGGCGTATGCGTACCTTCGGATTCCGTTCCGGCGACTTCAAAGACGGTCTAAACTCGTTGCAAGCCCTATCCAACTCTATAGCTATAGCTTCGATCCTTATCCCGAGGCAGAGCCCTGGCTTCCGTGACCTAGGAGGGATAGGAGGATCGGTCGTATGCGTGGCCTCTCGCTTATCCCGCGTGCATTCTATTCTCAAAGATCCAAGCGAGTCTAGTCCGGGTTCTTGTATCTACTTTGCGTGAGTGATGTTCTGAGCTGCATCGCAAAGGTTTCGTTACTTTCTTGAGAGTGAAGTGATCGGGCTCTGGTGAAGTGTTCCGTTCATACTACTCCGAGGGTGAGAAGGCGAGCGATACTCTCCCGCTGACTACACGAAATGCAAGAGCAAGATTCGGACATCTAGACTTTCTTGTGAGAACTGAAAGCTTCTATTCACGTCATGGTACAAAGGAGAAAGATATTCAAGCGTGGGGGTGTATATGAAGAAGATGAAGGCATCGACGAGGGCAAGAATTGAGTTGGGAAACCCTTCCCTCTCTCCAATAAGGATTCTGGATGGCTCTCCCTTGGCTGGTCTATCCGTCCATAGGGAATGGACTTCATGGTTGACCCTCCATGGAGGGAATGGGATCCATACCAATTGCAGAAGGGGAGGTCAGCATTCTGAAACACATGATTGACCCAAGGTATGCCTTCAGCTGATCAATCCCCTTACACTCTTCCAGATATCGGAAGGAACTCCTTGGGCTTGTTCGGGGCCTTTCATCAAAAAAAGCAAGCATCGGTCAATCTCGACAAGAAATGACTAAGTGCGGCCACTCGACCAACTAGCTTCTGGACTTCCTGTGTGGATGTCGGCTACCTCATTTTTATGATGGCCTTTCTCTTCTTACTGATTAATGCGCCAGATAGCTGTCCTTCAGAACAACCTTGGCATAGCAAAACCAAGAAGGGGATGGATAAGCCTACAAGGCTTCTACCTGGGTTTAGCGCATATTTACATGATACTAAGTTTAAGCTATGGTATTAAATCAAGGTATGGCAAACAGGTTTAGGCCATACCTGGGGAAAACAATCCCGGGTAATGCTGCCGCATAAGGTCCATCGGCTCCCAAGTGTATTCCTCCCGTCCATGGTTGGACCACAACACTTTCACCAACGGAACCCTCTTTCTCCGCAGCACTCTGGTCTCGGTGTCTACTATCCGCAAAGGCTCCAGCCAGACAGACCTGTCGGTCTCCACAGGACCAGACGTAGCTACCACATGCTGATCAGGGCGAAGCAAGGCCCTCCGAAGAGAGGACACATGGAAGACGTCGTGTAAATTCTCCAATTCTGGCGGTAACATTAATCGATAAGCTAAGGGGCCAATCCGCTCCAGGATGGTATAAGGCCCCATATAACGAGGGCTGATCTTTTTCCTTCCCCGAACCCGAGACACACCGTGCATCGGCCTGATCTTCAAGAACACTTTGTCCCCAACATGGAACTCCACGGCCCTGTGCTTTTTATCGTAATATTTTGCCTGCCGGCTCTGCGCTTCAAGCATGCGGTCTCGTATCAGTCTGACCATCTCGTCGGTATCATCGATGAATTTCACCCCTAGCGCCTTCGGGTCCTTATCTTGGACCCAAGACAAAGGTGTCCTACACCTTCTTCCATACAATGCCGTATAAGGAGCCATGCCAATGCTCGCCTAGTGACTGTTATTATACGAGAACTCCACCAAGGGCAGGAGTCTCTCCCATGGCTCTCCTCGATCTAAAACACAAAGGCGGAACAAATCTTCCAGGGTCCTGATCGTCCGCTCAGATTGACCATCCGTTTGAGGGTGGAAGGTCGTGCTAAAGGTCAAACGGGAACCCAAATAAGCCTGCACTGCTTTCCACTCCCTGGAGGTAAAGCGACCGTCACGGTCCGAAATGATTGTTTTGGGCACTCCATGATAGCGAACAAACTGCTCAACGAAGAGTCTTACCAACACATCAACATGCGAATCCTTCCTTATCGGTATAAACCTTGCGACCTTCGTCAGACGGTCCACGATCACCCAAACAGAGTCACTCCCGGAGCGGGAATGAGGCAGCCCGTGAAAGAAATCCATGGATATGTCTTCAAACTTCCACTCAGGAATGGACAACGGCTGCAGCAACCCCGCCGGACTCCTACACTCTGCCTTTACCTTCTGGCATGCCTCGCAGTGAGTGTTGAAATAAGTGACATCCTTCTTCATCCCAGGCCAAAACATCGTCCTTCGCAGATCAGTGTACATCTTGACAATCCCGGGGTGCACCGAGTATTTTGTGCAGTGAGCTTCCTTCATAATGTCCTCTCGAATTCCTCCACCTACGGGTATGTATAACCTGCCATGGAAGTGAACCAGATCCTCTTGCATGGTGTATTCCTCCGCAAAACCAGCATCCACTACTCGAAGAATAGGTTCCAGGGCAACATCTTTCCTCTGCTCTGCTCGAATGCGATCTCGGATATCACAAACTATGCTCACCACGGACAGGTACTCGGCGAAAACCTCTGGATCGGCTTTAGACACGAGCGTGATCTGCATTTCCTCGAGCATCCTTACCAACTCCATGGCCATCAGCCGTGACTCCGGACTGGATGTCCTCCTGATCAAAGCATCGACCACCGAATTTGCCTTCCCTGGGTGATAGTTTAGCGTGTAATCATAGTCACACAGGAACTCGATCCACCGCCGCTGCCTCAAATTCAGATCCTTCTGGGTGTGTATGTACTTCAAATTCTTGTGGTCGGTGAATATCTCGCAGTGGACCCCATATAGATAGTGTCTCCAAATCTTCAAAGCAAATATCACTGCACCCAGCTCCAGATCATGCACCGGATAGTTTACCTCATGCTTCTTAAGCTGCCTCGACGCATAAGCAATCACGTGGTCGTACTGCATCAGTACGGCACCCATCCCCTGCAAGGATTGAAATCCTTCTCTACCAGACGGAAGAGTAAGGACCGGGGCTGAGGTGAGGCGATCCTTCAGCTCCTGAAATGCGGCCTCACACTCAGGCGACCACACAAATAGCACCTCCTTTCTGGTCAGCTTAGTGAGCGGGAGGGCAATCTTCGAGAACCCCTCGACAAATTTGCGGTAGTACTAGGCAAGCCCCAAAAAGCTGCGCACATCTGCGACTGACTTCAACGGCTGCCATTCCTTCACAGCACGAACCTTAGCAGGATCTACGGCCAATCCCGCACCGCTGATAACATGACCCAAGAAAGCCACCTTGCGGAGCCAGAACTCGCACTTGCCAAATTTTGCGAACAACTGATGCTCCCTCAGTTTTGCCAACACCAGCTCTAGATGCTTCCAATGGTCCAGTAATGACTTCGAATAAACCAAGATGTCGTCGATGAATACGATCACGAACTCGTCCAGATAAGGCGCAAACACCCTGTTCATCAGGCTCATGAACGCAGAGGGTGCATTAGTGAGCCCAAAGGGCATAACCATAAATTCATACAACCCGTACCTCGAGCTGAAAGCAGTCTTCTGGATATCCTCCTCCTGAATCCTCAACTGATAATAGCCAGAGCGCAAGTCGAGCTTGGAGAACCATTGCGCTCCTTCCAACTGATCAAAGAGTTCGTCGATTCGCGGCAGAGGATAAGTGTTCCAGACCGTCAGTCGGTTGAGCTCCCGATAATCTATACACAAGCGGAGCGAACCGTCCTTCTTATTCACGAACAGAACCGGGGCTCCCCAGGGTGACAAGCTAGGACGAACGAACCCTGAGTCCACCAATTCTTACAGTTGTACACGGAACTCTGCTAGCTCCTTGGGCGCCATTATATACGGGGCCCGTGAAACAGGCTTAGCTCCCGGTACCAGCTTAATTTGGAAGTCTACCTCCCTAGGTGGGGGTAATCTGGGTAGTTTTTCGGGGAAAACATCCGGAAAATCCCGGACTACCGGTACATCCTTCAATTCAGGCCCTATCTCCTTCATCTCAAAACAGATCACGAACACCTCATCGCCTTGCTCGTGAGCCTTCACAACCTGTATAGAAGACAACAAGTTTCATGATACGGGTCTTATACCTTGAATTACCACCTCTGAGTCATCATGCCTCAGCGTGATCCGCTTCGCCACACAGTCGATCTTCGCGTGATTCCAGTGCAACCATGTCATGTCCAATATTAGATCAAGGTCGGGCATCCGCAACACTGTTGCCGGTGTCTCAAATTGCTGCACCTGGAGGTAGATCGTATCTCCGAGCCATCCGGAAGGCGCACCCTCCTGGGGGCTCCCCTGAAGCACTGTACTGCATCCAGTTCATTCACAAATTCTTCTGATACGAACGAATGAGTGGCACCCGTGTCAAAAAGAGTAAGAGCGGGTTTACCGCAAACGAGCACGGTACCTGGGGTTAAAATCATGCGAACTTAAGCACCTTAGTTATGAAACGAGGAAAATACAAACATAATTACCTGTGATGACCTCCTGCGGGTCTCGCTCCTGAGCTAGATCCAAAGCGTATACCTGCTCACGAGCAGGTCTGGGGTTCCTACCCTGCTGACCCTGGCCTCGACCTCGGCCTCTTCCTCGCTGCGCTGCCGGAGGAGCCATGGGGCAATTCGAAGTGTTTCCTTGCAGCTGCGGGCAGTATCTCCGAATGTGGCCGGGCTGGTTGCAATGATAACACACCACTCGAAAGTGCTCTCTCGGCGACTGAAGCGCCTGACCCTGATGTGGTAGGGGCAATGGTAGCGGTCGCGCTGGCTGCTCCAACCTGAAGTTTGGGCGAGGACGCCCGCCATCTCTCCGCTGGCCTCTGTCTCTGCCCCTGGTGTTCTGCCTCCTCCTGAAGCTGGGCCCCGCCTGCATCACTTCCTCTGCGGGCCTCTTATTCCTGGCCTGGACCCCCAAGTGGTCCGCCTCCAACTTCTGTGCCGTCTCTATAATCTGCGCGAGGCTCGAATCGGCGACGAAGAGGAGAGCCTGCCTCAGAGGATCTCGCAGGCCCTTGTAGAACCGCTTCGCGTACCCGCGATCATCTAAATCATATGAGTCTGTGAATCTGGCTAAGTGATGAAATTCCCGCTGGTACTCGACAACCGATCTCGACCCCTGCTTTAGCTGCAGAAATCTCTCCCCAAGCTCGTCCCTGGCCGTAGAAGAGACAAAGTGCTCCAGGAACGCGTCCGCAAACTCGTCCCAGCTTA
Source organism: Dactylorhiza incarnata (assembly GCA_033032865.1). Taxonomy (NCBI): domain Eukaryota; kingdom Viridiplantae; phylum Streptophyta; class Magnoliopsida; order Asparagales; family Orchidaceae; genus Dactylorhiza; species Dactylorhiza incarnata. The sequence continues at coordinate 43,160 of JAWHQI010001304.1, forward strand.
TGTCCAGGTGGTTGCGTCCTTCGAAGGTGGAGCCCATCAAGGACTTCCACCACCTCTTCGCATGTAGATCCAAGGCCGTGACTGCCAATGTGACTGCCATGTTGCTCGGGCAACGGATCCCTGCCAGTAACTCCTGCACTGTATCCAGCCACTCCTCCATCTGAACTGCGGACTCCGTCCCATGGTAGGTGGGAGGGGAGAGAGCACGAAAGGTGCTCAACCAATTGGATCTTGGGGCCTGCGGCTGCACCGGCATCTGCTGAGACCTGAAGGCATCCAGGATTGCCGTCAGAGTCTGGCCTAGCTCTGATTGTTGAAAAGGAGTTGGTACTGGAGGCACGGGAGTGGCCGTCACCGGTTCTGAATGTACCGGAATCTACATGCAAGATAGATGTTGGGTTTAGGTTGGCTATTCGAAAGAAGGTAATAGACATACTTAATGCAATTACACATGGGCACACCACTGCTTCCGCTCATTCAGTTTGTCCTCAAACTGAAGAGGTGAGAGGGGTGCACCATGCGAAAGTGGACTTCTTGACCTCAGGATAGTTGCAATCTGATACCATTTGTAAGACCCCCCCCCCCCCCCCCCTCCGGAACACAAAACACGGTCGAGGGAAGTCTTATGCCCAGGACAGCCGCCTTGCCGAAGCGCCAGCTCACGGGCTAGCCTCCTCCACAAGACGCCTATCCTGCCGGCTAACAAATATCATCAATGCCAACCCATCATATAAAATAAAACAAAAAGCCACCAGATATATATATCCGCATAAGTACAGTCCAAATACACACCAAACGAGTGTATAATATCAGAGTAACAAAAGAAAAGGCCTCAAGGGCTACAACAAAACTCGCTCACATCTGTCACTGAAGGCTGCGATGGTATCGTGCTATCCTGCCCTGTCGTCCCGGCCGGACTATCCATCTCCAGCGCTGTGCGCTGCTGCTCCAGGTTGCGCTGCCGCTCCAGGATGCGCTCCTAAAAAAGGGGACGTAGCAACCGTTAGTCATAAAGACTAAGTGGCTTCACATCCGCTCCCCCGGCGACTCCAAGGCACCGGGCAGAAAGAAAGAAAAGGAGCTGCAATATTAGCAATAATAAACAAGCAGGTGACAGGTAATAGTTGTTCATATGTGTCGGTTGTATAAGTACCCAAGTACTTGCAATATTCCTAGCTAGCATGTTCATAGTTATATATATAGCAGCAGTGACTAACCAAGCAAGTGTAAGCACAACAAACATAAGCTGAGTATTAAAGAGCTGAATTGAACTTAACTTATAAGGATGCCCATACAAGCTTATAAGTTAAGGGTCTGCATATAAAGGTAACTCATCATATAAAGATGCCCATACAAGTTTATATGATGAGTATCCATTGCTGTGCAATGCAATGATTATGATATGAATGCGGTGCAATGATTATGATATGAATGCGGTGCAATGATTATGATATGATGACTTCTCCAAGCGCAATTGCTATGTCGACACAGACCTTTAGTTCCCACTTTTCGAGGGTAGCTAACCACTCAGTCGCCCCCCGTCGTGGCCAGATGGTGGCAGTGGCACGGGCTTCGCCACTACTAGGAGGGTATGAACACTACCGGTCATAGGCCTATGTACGCCTCGACGCTCTTGCTCATAGCGGAGTCCCTGCGTACTACCCGCATTCATGCGGGGTCTTCAAGACGCGGAGGGGATCTATTGGGTAGATGGACACCAAGACATTCCAACCCAACTGGTCTGAGTCTAACTGCCAGCTTCTGTCGGTGTCACGACTAGCGAGCCCGTAGACCCGCCACACCCTATCCTCCCACGAGGATCTATACCACCATGCGCAATTATGTTTACCTACGTAATTTGAACACACCATGCGTGCTATCGAGCACCAAGGACTCGCTCCACGAGCCTTACCACCTTCCGCCTCGCACGGCAATAATCGATGCTAATTCGCATCCAAGTCCCCCAACAACTGGGTCCTTTCCTTTTCACCACCGGCTATAAATATAACTTGTGACCCGCACTAAGTTAACCGTGCCGCCCGTTCCGAGTTGATTACTCGTGTGCAGTGGTGTGCGCATAACATGGACACTATTAAACCAATCCATAGGACTATGGACTACTTGCGCACATGATGGCATAACATATTATTTAACTATGGAATCTATTCAAGCCAAGCTACTGGACTTCCACCATCGGTCGTAATTAATCAACAATCCTATAACAGAGGATTATTCACCATCTCCCCCAAATGGAGATTAAATCATTTCAAGCATCAATGATCACATGTATAATTAAAATTCCCCTAACAGGGATCTGTTTCTCATTCCAAGCATTAATGATCATATATATATAAGTATATATATATATTGAACTCCCCTGACAGGGAACTAATAAAGGAAATCCCATATGAAATTTAGGCAGCCACCACCTCTCCTCCCATGCACCCTCACAAGGCCACCACGTCACACGAAACCAACGTCCCACATTCGTATTGAAGCGGGGAATCGATTGGGGGCATTTTCGCGGCGAACGACGCCCTACGGCGAAAACCCTAACGCGGCCTCAACCTACAGAACTTCATTTCGCTCCCAAATCGACTCAATTGAGTTCGATATCTCGCCTAGGGGGTCTAAGATACTAGCACCAAGGGAGAGGGGTCGGAAGTCACCTGAATCCGAGCCGACGATCGCGGCGGCATGATGGCGCTTGGACGAACTCAACTCTTTCCAAGCCAGCTCTTCTTCCAACGGACGTACGAGCTTCTCCACGAATTTTCTTGGCCAAAACCCTAAGTAGGGTGGGGGAGAGGTGGAGACAGAGAATGAGAAAGAGAGGGAGGAAGATCGAGTTCTGGGAAGAAGATGATGAAGAAGAAGAAGAAGAGAAAATGAGATGGCTAGGCCCTTTCATTTTGGTTTGCATTAATAGGCCTTGGGACTCCAAACATAGGTGTCATCTCCTTATTGGACTTTATTCCACTGGCTCCCCAAGATAAAATAAACAAATAGCAGCCAGGCCTTCCCCCCCCCCTTTTTTTTCTCGGGAATGTGTTAAGCTTTCCCGTTCGACGATCGTCGAACGGGAGCAGCTCCCCGTTCGTCGATCGTTGAACGGGAGCTTTCCTAGCTTAGCGCTCCCCATTCGACATTCGTCGAACGGCAGCACTCCCCGTTCGTCGATCGACGAACGGGAGCTTCTCTAGCTGAGCGCTCCCCGTTCGACATTCGTCGAACGGGAGCAGCTCCCCGTTCGTCGATCGACGACCGGGAGATTCTCTAGCTGAGCGCTCCCGGTTCGACATTCGTCAAACGGGAGCAGCTCCCTGTTCGTCGATCGACGAACGGGAGCTTCTCTAGCTGAGCGCACCCCGTTCGACATTCATCGAACGGGAGCAGCTCCCCGTTCGTCGAACGATGAACGGGATGAATTCTAGCAGAGCGCTTCCCGTTCGACATTCGTCGAACGGGAGCAGCTCCCCGTTCGTCGAACGATGAACGGGAGCAGCTTGCGTTCGATGAATTCGACGAATTCGTCGAACGGAAGCTGCTAGCCGAGAATTCTAAATTTCTAATCAGCAACAGCAATATCTGCTCCTCTAGGATTGGGATGTTACAAGCTAGAGAGCCCAAACCAAAGCGACCTAAGGAGAGAAGAAGGCTCAAAGATTCTGAACCGGTCCTCTTCCAAGGTGCCCTTTGAGGTCTATTTATAGATTTTTGTTTTGTGGTCTGTCAATAGCCAAATCCCGCTGTCTATTCTTACTATCCGCACACCGGATTGGGCTGCTAACAGCCAAACTCCGCTGTTTGGAGAGGCTAACCGCAGACCACCGGGGGCCTCCAGGTAAAAGTCCCTTCCTGGACTTATACTAGGCGAGCCAGCCCGCTTCGCGACCTCCCTTGCGAGTGGAGCTCGCGAGCCCCTGGGTTGGCGAGCCCCAGAATTGCTATCCGCATTTACTCTAGGCGGGCTCGCCTGTCTGGCCTCGGCGAGCCCCAGAATTGTTATCCGCACTTACTTTAGGCGGGCTTGCCCATCTCGGCTCGCCTCACCGGGGTTCGCCCATCTCGGCTCGCCTCACTGGGGTCTCCTGTCTGGCCTCGGCGAGCCCCAGAATTGCTATCCGCACTTACTTTAGGCGGGCTCGCCCATCTCGGCTCGCCTCACCGGGGTTCGCCCATCTCGGCTCGCCTCACCGGGGTTCGCCCATCTCGGCTCGCCTCACCGGGGTTCGCCCATCTCGGCTCGCCTCACCGGGGTTCGCCCACCTTGGCTCACCTTCTTGGGTGCGAACCATCTGACTCTTCCTGGCAAACATCGGGGTTGTACACAATCCCCGCTCTTCGCGAGGTTGTCTTAAGCTCGCGAAGAAACATCCAACCCCTGGTGTTCGCCGATTCGGCTGACGTGGTGGGAATCTTTTGGTGGGTCCCATGCCCAAAACTATAAATACCGTCCATCATGGCTAGTGATCAAGCTTTTCCTTCCCCTTCTTCCTCGCTGAAAACAACCTTTCTCCAGAATATCTTCCAAGCCGAGCGCGTGGGATCGACTGAAGGCTTCCAGAGAGATGGCGAAGGCCCAGGCCGCTGAGCGCAACGCCTGGATGTTCAACCCCGCCACATCCCCTTCCCCCCAGTCTAAGAAAGCCAAGACGGTTTGGAGGTCGCAGGGGGAGGACGTGTCGTCACCTCCTGCCTCGCCCCCATCGCCGAATACCGGGCTCGCGCAACAGGTATTCTTCGTCTAGGTTTTTTATATCGACTCCCTACTCATTCCTTCTCCCCTCGCAGAATCCTCCACCTGAGGAACGCATGGCGGGCCTTACTCTGACCTCTTCTCATGCTCCGTCCCCAGCGAGGCTGGGATCGCTAGGTGCTGGGATTGGGACCTCGACCCAACAGGCGCCTCTCTCGCAACCCCGTAAGTCATAAGTACCTTTGTCTCCTATTAAGTCTGTGCGATATCCATGCGTTTATGGCCTATGCAGATACCCCACCGCCGAGCCCCAAGAAGAGAGTCTCCATAACAGTGCGCTCGCCGATTCCGCCTAAGGTTAACGTGGAGACCCCGGGTTTCGGCATTGTGGGCAGGCGAAGCCCAGGCGGCTCGCTTCTCGACGGCGCCCAGGTCGCGGAGAGGGTGGTGTATCCCCTTGGTCTGGGGAAACCCCACGTCCGAGGATTCCGCGAGAACTTCCAGGGTAGACCGGAGTCCTCTCGCAAGCAACGTCGCGAGTCCTCCTTCTCCCAAGGTTAGTACATTTGTGCGGGCTCACTTTCTCGCTCGCCCCCTGATCCTACTAGCTCTTCCTTCGCAGAAATTTCAGAATCCACGCCTGAGTCAGAGCATGGGAGAGTGGAGATGTCATCGCCGCCCTCGCCGAGCCAGATGGAAGACTTCTTGGGCGACCCGGGCGATCCCGCGCGAATGAAGAGACGGGTGTCAGAGGTGCTTCAGAAGCATGGTATGATGTTGCGCGAGCTGGAGGAGCGATATGACGCGGACCGAGCTTCCTTCAATGAGAGATTCGCCGCGATGGAGGATGCGAATGCGCGCTTGCTCGCCGAGGCGGGGCCGGTGACTCGCGCAGATGCTACCTCGCCCGGCATGCACATCTCGCGGGGCGAGGACCAAGCACACCTGATCCTGCACGAGCTCAAAGTACTGCGCGAATACCACTATTCGAGAGTGCCGCCGCGCGCGGAGAAGCGAGGCCGGGGTCGCTGGAAATGGCTTCCTTACCCCTGAGCCTGCCGTGGGTTTATTTTTACTGTCCCCTTGCTTTCATTTATTTCATGATGCTTCTGTTGAACGGTATCTGTGGTGTGATAATACTCGCGAGTCCATCGTGACTCGCCTTTTATCATTTTTTGTTTTGCCCCTTATTTCTGTGGTACGCCTGTGGCTTATTCTGCTCGTTCGCCGTATTTGATATGATTGCCCTCGTGGAGCGCTCGCGAACCTCTGGGCGACATTGCGCCCGAATCCCCTTCCCTCACGGGCCGGCCTCAGGCGGGGCTCATTTACTGTGCAGTGGCGAGCCCGGGTTCGCAAGGCTGTAGTCTTATCGAGTAGAAATCTGCTTTATTTTCACTATCCGCACTCCCGACGCTTCGATTCCCGTGCCAATCCAATTTTCCTATAAATAGTTCGGATTCACTTTTCCATCCGCCGCATTTATTTCCCCAGTCCTCTTGCCTCTGCGCTCCTTTCCGTTCTCGCAAGCTTGTGCTCGCTTTCACTATTTGCAGGTTGCTTCTTCCTAGATCGCTGCGAACAAGTCCCTCAATGGGAGTAGATGGCGAGAGCGAGGGGCGGTCGAGATGCTCCTCAGCATTCCAAGCTCACGAGTTTTACTGTGCGAACCTCACGGCGGAGGAATACAAATACGTCGTGGATCGTTATCTCCCGGAGGGCTATTCGGCTCGCTGTCCAAGCGAGATAGCTACACTGAAGGAGACCGAGGCTGGCGAGCTCGCGATCCCCATTGCTCACTTCGCAAATGGGTTGCGACTCCCCTTATGGCCTGAGATTCGTCAGGTACTTTGCTTAGCCCTCTCGCCGCTCCCTGCTCGCTATTGCAACGTTTTCATCCCCTGTTCCTTGCAGGTGCTACGGTACTATGGCGTGCTGCCGAGCCAGCTGACCGCGAATGCGATCGCGGATATTGTCGCGTTCACTAGTTATCTGCGGGAGGAGAGGATCGAGTTCAGCCTCCTCGTCTTCCGCAAAGTGTTCTCTTTCTGTGCCTTCCGGGACGGGACTACTTATTTCACGAGTCAGCACGTCACCGTCTGCGAGACGGTGAACAAGAGTCACTACTGGACTCAGAAATTCATTTTGGTGAAGGGACCTTTCGGTAACCTCCACTTCACTCCTCTTCAACGGGATGACGCCACCTACCGCCCTCCGAGCTCGCTGAGCGGCGCCGACGCCAAGCTCCTCAACTACCTTTCTGGGAAAAACTTCGAAGTCGGCCATCTGAGGCGCAACGTCGACTCGCTACTCGCGGTTCCTCAAGGGGAAGGTACGGCTCGCTCTCGCCCTACCCCCCTTTTCTTTTCTTCGCTGTGTAACGCTCTCATTCTACAGGCGAGCGTGAGATCCCTGTTACTCCTCCGCACGCGCAAGGCACCACACTTACGGCGGACACACTCGCGACCGCGGCGGCAGAGGCTTGCCGCGATCTTCCTACCACTGGGTCCGGCAAGAAGCGGCCTCCGTCTGCGAGTCAGCCTGGTTCGCAACCCTCTTCCAAGAAGTCAAAGTGGAAAACTCTCGCTGTCAAAGACAAGAGCGCGGTCGTTGATCTGAGCGAGACCGACGGCTCGCCCCCTTCCCCTGCGAAACAGCCGGACCCCTTGGCGAGCCAGGGTGCTGGGAGCTCTTCCGCAACCCCCCAACCTAAGGGCCACAAGAACTTCGGTCTAGGTGAGAAGGTTTCTGATATCCTCGGCGAGCCCCTACTCACTTGGGATCCTGACGCCAACCGGATTTCCTGCTCCACCCTTCACCCCTCCTGGGTGGAGCTTGGTAAGGCCGGGGAGGAGGCGTTCTCTATCTCCTTAGGCTTATGCGGCCGCGAGGACGCCGCCGCCTATAAAGAGATGGGGCCAAGGCAACTGGTCTACGAAGAAATGCGAGCCCAGTTCCGCTCGACGGAGCTCGCACACATGGCGGGGCGCCGTTATCTGCAGGCGGATAGGGATATCCGCGCATATAGGGAGGAGCTTAAGAGAGCTCGCGAGGAGATCAAAAGTCTTAAGGAGAGAGAGGAAGCGTCGGAAAGCCTTCTCGCCGGGATGCAGGGCAAGATGGTAAGCGGCCCTGGGCCTCCTTTCTTTGTTGTTCGCGACCCCCGACCTTTGTCTAACTCATTTGATGTTTAACTCAGGATGCCGACGTAGCAACCAAACTTCTCGCTCGCAACGGCGAGCTGGAGTTGGAGAATTCCATGCTGAAGGCTTTGGTGGACGAGCTGGTTCGCAGCGTGCTACCTCCTTCTCCTAGGCGAGCCGGGTCTCAACAGAGGGTTGTCGAAAGCGAGGAACAGAGACGGTGAGATGCAAAGGAGGTTGCTAACCTCGTCTTCACGACCCTTAAGAACGCGAGTCTACTAGCCGAAGACGCGATGGAGTTCACAGCCGAAGACGTCTGCCCGTATCTCTTCGACTTGGCGCCATGGTTGGGGGCTCGCAAGAATGGCGAGGGCCCCCCAGAATGAACACCCTTAGCTTCCCTTCTCCCTCTTTCCTTCGAATGTATATTATTCTTTTCGGGGTGGCGAGATCGCCGCCGAACATAGAAAAATCTTGGGGAATGATAGTTATGATTTTTTCGTTAGTATTTATGCGCATACTCGCGTTTCTCTTTTCTCTCGCACTTGATATCTTTCTTTTGAACTCTCATGACTAGTTGTTATGCGACAGTGCTTCCGGGGGGCTCGCGAATGCGTGTGTCTGGGCTCGCCTCGCCAAGATTTTCCTCTTATGGATTTCGCGAACCCGGGCTGTCGCCGCCCGCGGATACTGCCCGGCGAACCCAACCTTGGCGAACTCAGACATAGGCATCTTGCGATTAAACCTCCCTGACCCTAGTATCTCAACCCGCTACCTTAGGCCTTACCAGCCTCAACCCTTTCAATTTTGCAAACCCAACCCTTCTGGCTCTAACACCTCAACTTGTTACCTTCCGACCATGACCCATATTGCCAGCCTCTCCAGAGATCAACCTGAACCCCCCGTCTAGGTGAGAGCCCAGGAGCGGAATCGATCTGGGGCATTCCAGCACCAACTTATCCAACCTTGCCAGCCTCTCCAGAGATCAACCTGAACCCCCCGTCTAGGTGGGAGCCCGGGAGCGGAATCGATCTGGGGCATTCCAGCACCAACATATCCAACCTTGCCAGCCTCTCCAGAGATCAACCTGAACCCCCCGTCTAGGTGGGAGCCCGGGAACGGAATCGATCTGGGGCATTCCAGCGCCAACATATCCAACCTTGCCAGCCTCTCCAGAGATCAACCTGAACCCCCCGTCTAGGTGAGATCCCGGGAGCAGAATCGATCTGGGGCATTCCAGCGCCAACATATCCAACCTTGTCAGCCTCTCCAGAGATCAACCTGAACCCCACGTCTAGGTGAGAGCCCGGGAGCGGAATCGATCTGGGGCATTCCAGCACCAACATATACAACCTTTGCCAGCCTCTCCAGAGATCAACCTGAACCCCCCGTCTAGGTGAGAGCCCGGGAGCGGAATCGATCTGGGGCATTCCAGCACCAACATATCCAACCTTGCCAGCCTCTCCAGAGATCAACCTGAACCCCCCGTCTAGGTGAGAGACCGGGAGCGGAATCGATCTGGGGCATTCCAGCACCAACCTATACAACCTTTGTCACCCCGGCACGGCAGTAGTTATAAGCATCGTAAAAAAGGAGTAAGACATTCATTAAACAACATAATAAAGCTTTCAAGGGTAGAATCGTTTCAAATCATCCCTACTCCGGTCTCGGTCGAGGGGAACCCCTTCCACATCCTGGAGGTGATACCCCCCCCCCCCCCCCGACTTGAGCACCTCGCTTACAATATATGGACCCTCCTAGATGGGGTTAAGCTTACCCACCGCGGCCCCTCTGTCGGCCGCATCGACCTTCTTCAAGACTAGGTCTCCTTTCTGGAAATGCTTGATCCGGATATGTTTGTCAAAATATCGAGGCATCCATCGTTTGACCTCTTCCTGCCTGATGGTGGCCAAGTCCCGGAGTTCTTCCACCAGGTCCAAAGATAGCCTCTGCTCTGCACTGTTGTCTTCTAGCCATTCTTCATCCCCCTCGCTTGCAGCGATCAACCGGGGAGTCTTTACCTCAAACTCTATGGGGAGAACGGCCTCGGACCCGTGAGAGAGCTTGAACGGAGTCTCCCCGGTGGCGGTGTTCGGAGTAGTCCTCATGGCCCAGAGGACGGAGGGTAGCTGTTCTACCCAGTTTCCCCGAAGGTTCTCCACTTTCTTTTTTAATAGGTTGGCGATTATTTTGTTCGCCGCCTCCACCTGCCCATTGCTCCTCGGGTGGTGGACCGACGCGAACCTAAGGTCAATGCCGAGCTGAGTGCAGAAGCCCACAAACTCTTCACTAGCAAACTGCGGCCCATTGTCCGTCACTATAGCTAGAGGTAGCCCGTGCCTGCAAATTATCTCTCCCCACACAAAATTCCTTACCACCTGAGAGGTTACCTTAGCGAGCGCTTTCACTTCTACCCACTTGGAGAAGTAGTCGATCATGACCATCAGGAACTTCCTCTGGCTGCTGGCTTGGGGGAAGGGACCGACCAGGTCTAACCCCCATATGGCGAAGGGCCAGGGAGCCGTCATGGTCCGGAGCCTTTGAGCTGGGAGGAGTTAGAGCGGAGCATAGATCTGACACTTCGAACACTTCCTCGCGAACTCCGCCGCATCCTTGCTGAGAGTGGGCCAGAAGTAGCCTTGTCTCAACACCCTTCCCTCCAGGGTCCGACTCCCGGAGTGACTACCGCACTCCCCAGAGTGGATTTCTTCCAAGACTCTCGGAACCTCCTCCTCGGAAACACAACGGGCCAGGAGTCCCGAGAGAGTTTTCCTATAAAGCCCTCCTGCATGCAAGGAGTAATAAGCGGACTTATACCTGAAGCGCCTCTTGTCAACATCCTCTCCAGGGAACTGCCCGGAGGATAGGAAGGTGATGAACGGATCCATCCACGAGACTCGTTGATCCACCTCCATCAATTCTCCTTCCTCGATGGAGGGCCGGAAGAGTTCTGAAACCGTCCCTCCCGCTCGGGGACCGAACTTGGCTAAGAGGTCCGCCTGGGTGCTCTCCTCCCTCGGCACGTGCTTGATGGAGAAGGTGCGGAACTGCCCGATGACCCCCTTAACCTTTTCCAGGTATAGCTGGAGGGTCGGGTCCTTTGCTTCAAATTCCCCCTTGATTTGGCATGCTACCACCATGGAGTCCGTGGAGACCTCCGCGTCCTGCACCCCTAGTTCCTGGGCCAGCCGAAGGCCCGCTATCACCGCCTCGTACTCAGCCTGGTTGTTGGTAATTGGGAAATGGATGTTTAAGGCTTGCTCAATCCGAGTCCCCTGAGGACTTACCAGGACTATCCCCCCTCCATAGGAGTATTTTCCCGACGCTCTGTCCACCAACATCTTCCATGCCTCTGGGGGAGGCGGCTCGTGCTCCCCCACCTCGGCCGCATAGTCGGCCATGAAGTCTGCCACCGCCTGAGCCCTGATGGACGTCCTGGGCACGAACGTGATATTGAATTCACTTAACTCTACGGACCACTTTGCCAACCTTCCCGAGTGCTAAACCCCCTCCATGATTTTACGGAGCGGGAGGTCCGTCACTACCTTGATTGGGTGGGCTTGGAAGTAAGGTTGGAGCCTCCGGGCCGACACCACCAATGCGAAGGCTAACCTTTCCAGGATCGGGTATCGGAGCTCTACCTTTTTCAGCACTCGGCTGACGTAGTAGGTAGGGAACTGTTTCTTCCTCTCCTCTCGGATCAACATGGAACTTACTGCTTCGGACCCTACCCCCAGGTACAGGGATAGGTCTTCTCCTGGCCTCGGCCCCTAGAGCAGAGGGGTTCGGGTGAGTTGTTCCTTCAGAGCCTGGAAGGCCTCCTCGCACTCTCGGGTCCACTCAAACTTCTTGTTCCCCTGTAGCACCTTGAAGAAAGGCGCACACTTTTTACCTGCTGAGCCCAGCCAACTTCCCTGTAAGGCTCTGAACTTCCTCCGGATTCCTCGGCGACCCCAACTCCATTACCGCCTTAACCTTGTCCGGGTTAGGCTCCACTCCTGCGGGGGTGAGTAAGTGGCCTAGGAACTTTCCTCGGCTTGCCCCGAAGACACATTTCAAGGGATTGAGTTTCATCTTGTAGAGCCGCAGGGTCCCGAATGTCTCCTCAAGGTCCCGGAGGTGAGACCCAAGGTCTCGGCTCTTTACCATGAGGTCGTCAACATAAACCTCTAAGTTTCTTCCCTTCTGCTCATGGAAGACTCTGTCCATCATCCTTTGGTATGTGGCACCTGCATTCTTGAGCCCGAACGGCATCATCTTATAACAGTAGCATCCATCCCCCGTGATGTAGGAAACATCCTTGATGTCCGGGGGATGCATGCGGATTTGATGGTAACCTGAAAAAGCATCTAAGAAAGACATCACAGGAAAACCGACGGCTGAGTCAACCAGCGCGTCGATCCTAGGCAGGGGGTAACAATCCTTAGGGCATGATTTATTAAGTAAAGAAAAGTCGATACACATCCTCCATTTACCTCCTCCCTTCTTTACCATAACGACGTTGGAGACCCAGCCTGGATACTGGATCTTCGTTACAAAGCCTGCCTGTAGGAGTTTCTCACCTCCTCGCGGATGGGCCCTTCCAGCTTGTCAGCGGTGGCCCTTTTCTTCTGGCGGATAGGGCAGGTGCCGTGGTCGAGGTTGAGGCGATGGCAAGCCACATCCGCATCGATCCCGGGCATTTCCGCGGCGCTCAAAGTGAAGACGTCTATGTTCATCTGCACGCACGCCAGTATCTCTGCTTGATCTTCCGGGTTGAGTCCTCCGCTGACCCGGACCTTCTCTACCACCCCTAGCCGGGTGGTGACCTCGAGCTCCACGACCTCGTCCATAGCCTCCAGCTGGGACTGCTCTCCCCAAGCCCTCTCCTCCTCGGCACAAGCGAGAGCCTGGGTTCCTTCCTCGACCTCCTTCTCTACCACCATCAGCTCCTCCGCCCCTCCCTCCTGGGCCTTCTCTTCCTCTTCCTCTCTTTCCGCCCGGGGTCCCTCAGCTACCCCTTCCTGGGCATGGACTTCATCTCCCTCTGACTTCTCCTCGGCTACCTCCTTACCTCCGGCTTCGGCCGCCTCCTCCATCATCTTATCCCACTCCTCCGCTTCTCCCATCCAGGAGATGGTGTTGACAGTCGTCACGTAGCACTGCCTTGCCACCTTGGGATCCCCCCTGATCCGCACCTGAACCCCTCCGTCGTTGAACTTAAGGCATTGATGAAAGGTGGAGGGGACACAACGGAATGCGCTGATGAGTGGCCGTCCGAAGATGGCGCTGTAGCTACTCGGAGCGTCCACTATGACAAAATGGCAGTTCCTGGACTTCCCACCCAGGGTCACATGAAGTCCTACTCCCCCTTCTACTTCTTTCCTCTCCCCCGAGAATCCAAACAGAGGGCCATCCGAAGCCAACACCCTTCTAGGCTCCACCTCCATCATGTCAAATGCCTTTTTGAAGATGACGTTGACCAAACTCCTCGCCCTGCTCTTCATCTCCCGCCATAACCCTTCTCTAGAACTTTCCTGAACCAGCCACACTCCACGCTCACCGCACCAAAATGTTGAAGCCGATTTCTCGGTCTCTTATGGAGCTCGGGGCCCTCAACGAATCGAGGGGCAGCTTGCCCTTACCGGTCCCTCGGAAGAGGTAGGCAAATAACTCGGACAAAGAACAAAGACCCTAGTCTTAGCGAGGAGGTCCCTCCACTAACCCGGAAGATCGTTGAGCGCTTCCCCTCCCACGCTAAAGCTAAGACTCGGGCACCTTGGAGAGCTAGAGAGCCCAAACCAAAGCGACCTAAGGAGAGAAGAAGGCTCAAAGTTTCTGAACTGGTCCTCTTCCAAGGTGCCCTTTGAGGACTATTTATAGATTTTAGTTTTGTGGTCTGTCAATAGCCAAATCCCGCTGTCTATTCTTACTATCCGCACACCGGATTGGTCTGCTAACAGCCAAACTCCGCTGTTTGGAGAGGCTAACCGCAGACCACTAGGGGCCTCCCGGTAAAAGTCCCTTCCTGGACTTATACTGGGCGAGGCAGCCCGCTTCGCGACCTCCCTCGCGAGTGGAGCTCGTGACCCCCTGGGTTGGCGAGCCCCAGAATTGTTATCCGCACTTACTCTAGGCGGGCTCGCCTGTCTGGCCTCGGCGAGCCCCAGAATTGCTATCCGCACTTACTTTAGGCGGGCTCGCCCATCTCAGCTCGCCTCACCCGGGTTCGCCCATCTCGGCTTGCCTCACCGGGGTCGCCTGTCTGGCCTCGGCGAGCCCCAGAATTGTTATCCGCACTTACTCTAGGCGGGCTCGCCCATCTCGGCTCGCCTCACCGGGGTTCGCCCATCTCGGCTCGCCTCACCGGGGTTCGCCCATCTCGGCTCGCCTCACCGGGGTTCGCCCACCTTGGCTCGCCTTCTTGGGTGCGAACCATCTGACTCTTCCTGGCGAACATCGGGGTTGTATAGTGTTTATCTAGGAGTTTATCTAGGGGTTCATCTAAGAGTTTATCTAGGGGTGTATGGGTTTATCTAGGGAATTATCTAGAACTTTATATAGGGGGGTTATCCATGGGTTTATCTAAGGGTTTATCTAGTGGTTTATCTTGGGGTTTATCTTGAGGTTTATCTATAGGTTTATCCAGGGGAATATTTAGGGGATTATCTAGGGATTAATCTAGGTGTTTATCTAGGGGTTTATCTAGGAGTTTATTTAGGAGTTTATCAATGGGTTTATCTAGGGGTTTATCAAGGGATTTTTCTGGGGTTTATTTAGTGGTTAATTTCGGAATTTATCTAGGGCTTTATCTATGGGTTTATCTAGGAGTTTATCTAGTGGTTTATCTAGGTGTTTATCTAGGGGTTTATCTAGGTGTTTATCTAGGGGTTTATCTATGTGTTTATTTAGGAGTTTATCAAAGAGTTTATCTAGGATTTTATCAAAGGGCTTATCATAAATTTAACTAGGAGTTTATCTAGAGGTGTATCTAGGTGGGGTTTAATCTAGTGGTTTATCTATAGATACTTAGGTATTTATCTAGGGATTTATTTAGGAGTTTATCTAGGGGTTCATCTAGGGGTAACATCAATGGGTTTATCTAGGGGTTTATCTAGGAGTTTATTTAGGGTTTATCTAGGGATTTATCTAGGGGTTCCTGTAGAGGTTTATCTAGGGGTTCCTCTAGAGGTTTATCTAGGGGTTTATCTAGGGGATTACTAAGGGATTATCTAGGGGATTATCTAGGGGTTTATCTGAGGTATTTTTCTAGGGGGTTATCTAGGGGTTAATGTAAGGGTTTATCTAGGGGTTTATCTAGGGGTTTGTGTCGGGGTTTATTTAGGGGTTTTATCTAGGGGTTTATCTAGGAGTTTATCGATGGTTTTTATCTAGGGGTTTATCTAGGGTTTTATCTAGGGTTTATCTAGGGGTTCATCCAGTGATTTATCTCGGGGTTATCTAGGGGTTTATTTATGGGTATATCTAGGGGTTTATCACGGGTTTAACTAGGAGTTTATCTATTAGTTTATCTAGGCATTTATCTGGGGTGATTATCTAGTGGATTATTTATGGGTTTATATAGGGTTTTATCTAGGGTTTTATCTACGGGTTTATCTAGGGGTTTATTTAGCGGTTTATCTAGGGTTTATGTAGGGGCTTATCTAGGGGTTTAACTAGTGGTTTATCTAGGATTTTATCTAAGAGTTTATTTAGAGGTTTATTTAGGGGTTTATCTAAGAGTTTATTTAGAGGTTTATCTAGGGGTTTATCTATGGGTATATCTAGGGGTTATTATAGTTTAAACTAGGAGTTCATCTAGAGGTTTATCTAGGGATTTATATATCAATTTACCTAGGGATTTATCTACCAATTTATCTAGGTATTTATCTAGGGGTTTTTCTAAGGGTATATGGGTTTATCTAGGGGTTTCTGTAGGAGTTTATCTAGGGGTTTCTGTAGGAGTTTATCTAGGGGTTTATCTATGGGTTTATCTATAGATTTATCTAAGGTTATATCTATGGGTTTATCTAGAGGTTTATCTAGGGGTTTATTTAGGGGTTTATATATGGGAGTATCTAAGGGTTTGTTTATGGGTATATATAGGGGTTTAATTATAGGGTTTATATAGGTGTTTATCTATGGGATTATCAAGGGGTTTATTTAAGGGTTTATCTACGGCTTTACCTAGGGGTTTATTTAGGTGTTTAACAAGGGTTATTTTAGGGGTTTATCTATAGGTTTATATAAGGGTTTATCTAGGATTTAGAGTTTAGAGTTTAGGGTTTATGGTTTATCTAGGGGTTTATCTAGGGGTTTATCTAGGGGTTTATTTTGGTGTTTATCTAGGAGTTTATCTAGAGATTTATCTATGGGTTTATATAGGGGTTTATCTAGGGGTTTATCTAGGGGTTTATCTAGGGGATTATGTAGGTGTTTATCAAGGGGTTTATCTAGAGGTTTATTTAGGATTTTATGTAAGGGTTTATCTAGGGGTTTATCTAGGTATTTATCTAGGGGTTTATCTTGGGGTTTATCAATGAATTTATCTGAGGGTTTATCATAGATTTATCAAGGGATTTATATAGTGGTTTATCTAACCTTTGTCAAGGGATTTATCTAGGGATTTATCAATAGATTTATGTAGGTGTTTATCTAGGGTTTATCTAGGAGTTTATCTCGTTGTTTATCTATGGGTTTATCTAGGGATTTATCTAGGGGTTTATCTAGGAGTTTATCTAGGGGTTTATATTGGAGTTTACTTAGGGGTTTATTTAGGTGTTTATCTATGGGTTTATCTAGAAGTTTATCGAGGGTTTATCTAGGGGTTTATTTAGGGGTTTATATAGGAGTTTATCTATGGGTTAATCTAGGGTTTATCTAGGGGTTTATCTAGGATTTTATTTGATGGTTTATCTATGGATAAATCATGGGATATATCTATGGGTAAATCTAGGCATAAATTTATGCATAAATCTAGGGGTAAATCTTGGGATTTATATTGGGATAAATAGGGTTTATGGTTTAGGGTTTAGGGGTTTATCTAGGATTTTATTTAACGTTTTATCTAGGATTTTATGTAGGGGTTTATCTATAGATTTATCTAGGGGTTTATCTAGGGGTTTATATACGGTAATATCTAAGGGTTTGTCTAGGGGTATATCTTGGGGTTTATTTAGGGGTTTATTTAAGGGGTTTATATAAGGGTGTATCTTGGGTATATCTAGGGGTTTATTTAAGGGTTTATCTAGGGGTTTACCTAGGGTTTTATTTAGGTGTTTAACATGGGTATATTTATGGGTTTATTTTTGGTTTATCTAAGGGTTTATCTAGGGGTTTATCTAGGAGTTTATATTAAGGTTTATTTATGGGCTTATCTAGGGGATTATTTAAGGGTTTATCAAGAGGTTATCTAGTGGTTTATTTTGGAAATTATTTAGGGTTTATCGAAGGGTTTATCACAGATTTTTCTAGGGCTTTATCTAAGGGTTTATCTAGGGATTTGTCTATGAATTTATCTAGGGGTTTATCTAAGGGTTATCTAAGGGTTTATCTATAGATTTATGTAGGTGTTTATTCAGGGATTAATTTATGAGTTTATCAAGTGGTTCATCTAGGGGTTTATCTGGGGGTTTTCTAGGGGTTTATCCGGGGGTTTATCTTTAGGTTTAACCAGGGGTTTATCTAGAAGTTTATCTAGAAGATTATTTAGGGGTTTATCTCGGGGATTATGTAGTGGATTACAAGAGGTTTATCTATGGGTTTATCTAGTGGTTTATTTAAGAATTTATCTAGGGGTTTATCTAGGGGTTTATCTAGGTGTTTATCTAGAGTTTTATCTAGAGGTTTATCTAGTGGTTTATTTAGGAGTTTATATATGGGTTTATCTAGGGGTTTATTTAGGGGTTTATCTTGCGGTTTACCTATGGGTTTATTTAGGTGTTTATGTAGGGTTTATTTAAGGGTTTGTATATGGGTTTATCTAGGGATTTATTTAGGGGTTTATCTAGGGGTTTATCCAAGGATTTATCTAGGAGTTTATTTATAGGTTTATCTATGAGTATATCTGAGGGATTATCTGGGGTTTTTTCAAGGGTTTTATCTAGGGGTTTATGTAGTGGTTAATTTAGGAATTTATCTAGGGGTTTATCTATGGGTTTATCTAGGAGTTTATCTAGTGGTTTATCTAGGTGTTTATCTAGGTATTTATCTAGGGGTTTATCTCGGGGTTTATCTAGGGGTTTATTTAGGAGTTTATCAAGGGGTTTATCTAGGGGTTTACTTAGGAGTTTATCTAGCGGTTTATCTAGGGGTTTATCTATGAGTTTATCTATGGGTTTATCTAAGGGTTTATGACAAATTTAACTAGGAGTTTATCTAGAGGTTTATCTAGGGGGAGTTTATCTAGTGGTTTTTTATTGATCTACTTAGGTGTTTATCTAGGGGTTTATCTAGGAGTTTATCTAAGGGGTTCATCTAGGGGTTTATCTAGGGGGTTCATCTAGGGGTTTATCTAGGTTTTTGGGTTTATCTAGGGGTTTATCTAGGGGTTTATCTATGAGTTTATCTAGGGGTTTATCTAGGGGTTTATCTAGGAGTTTATCTAGGGGCTTATCATGTGGTTTATTTAGGGGTTCCTCTAGAGGTATATCTAGGGGCTAATCTAGGGGATTACTAGGGGATTATCTAGGGTCTTATCTAGGGGTTTATTTCGGGGATTTTTCTATTGGGTTTTTCTAGGGGGTTATCTAGGGGTTTATCTAGGTGTTTATCAAGGGGTTTATCTGTGTTTATCTAGGGGTTTATTTAGGAGTTTATCAAGGGATTTATCTAGGGATTAATCAATGAGTTTATCGATGGGTTTATCTAAGGGTTTATCACAAATTTAACTAGGAGTTTATCTAGAGGTTTATATTGGGGGAGTTTATCTAATGGTTTTTAATAGATCTACTTATGTGTTTATCTAGCAGTTTATTTAGGGGTTCATGTAGGGGTTTATCTAGGGGTTTATTTGGGGGTTTATCTAGGGGATTATCTCGTGGTTTATCTTGGGGTTTCTCTATTGGTTTATCTAGGGGCTAATCTAGGGGATTACAAGGGTATTATCTATGGGCTTATCTAGGGGTTTATCTAGAGGTTTATCCAGGGGGTTTTTGAGGCGTTATCTAGGGGTTTATCTAGGGGTATATCTAGGGATTTATGTAGTATTTTATCTATAGGTTTATCTATGGGTTTATCTACGTGTTTATCTATGTGTTTATCTAGAAGTTTATCTAGGGGTTTATCTAGGGGTTTATCTAGGGGTTAATCTTGGGATTTATCCAAGGGTTTATCCCTAGGTTATCTTGGAGTTTATCTATCGGTATATCTAGTGGTTTATCATGGGTTTAACTAAGTGTTTATCTATTGGTTTATCTAGGGGTTTATATATCAAATTATATAGGGATTTATCTAGGGGTTTCTCTAGGGTTTATCTATGGGTTTATCTGGGGGTTTATTTAGTTATTTATTAGGGTGTTTATCTAAGTGTTTATCTATGGTTTTATCCAGTGGTTTATCTATAGGTTATCTAGGGGTTTATATAGGGGAGTATATAGGGTAATATCTAAGGGATTATCTAGGGGTATATCTAGGAGTTTAACAATGAGTTTATCTAGGAGTTTATCTAGAGGTTTATTCAGGGGTTTATCTAAGAGTTTATCTAGAGGTTTATCTTGGGTTTTATCTAGGGGTTTATCAAGGAGTTTATCTTGGGTTTTATCTAGTGGTTTATTTATGAATTTATCTAGGGGTTTATCTAGGGGTTTATCTGAGGGATTATCTAGGGGTTTATCTAAAGGTTTATTTATGAGATTGTCTAGGGGTTTATCTATAGGTCTATCTAAGGGTTTAGCACAGATTTAACAAGGGGTTTATCAAGGGGATTGTCTGGTGGTTTATCTAGATGTTTATCTATAGATTTATTTAGGTGTTTATCTAGAGGTTTATCTTGGAGTTTGTCTAGCGGTTCATTTAGGGGTTTATCTATAAGATTATGGGTTTATCTAGAGGTTTATCTAGGAGTTTATATATGGGTTTATCTGGGGGTTTATCTAGGGGTTTATATAGGGGTTTATCTAGGGTTTATCTAGAGGTTTATTTAGGGGTTTTTCTAGGGGTTTAGCTATGGGTTTAGGGTTTAGGGTTTAGGATTTATCTAGGTGTTTATCTAGGTTTTTATCTTGGGGTTTATCTTGGGGTTTATCTGGGGGTTTATCGGGGGGTTTATCTAGGAGTTTATCTAGGGGTTTATCAAGGGGTTTATCTAAGGGTTTATCTAGGGGTTTATCCAGGGTTTATCTATGGATTTAATTAGGGGTTTATCTATGGGTTTATCAATGACTTCATATCGGGGTTTATCACAGTTTAAGTAGGAGTTTATCTAGGTGTTTATATATCAATTTATCTAGGTGTTTATCTATTAATTTAGCTTGGGGTTTATCTAGTGGTTTATCTAGGAGTTCATTTATGGGTTTATCTAGGGGTTTATGAGTTTATCTAGGGGTTTATGAGTTTATCTAGGGGTTTACTTAGGGGTTTATCTATGCGCTTATTTTGGGGTTTATCTAGAGGTTTATCTAGAGGTTTTATCTATGGGTTTATCTAAGGTTTTACCTACGGGTAAATCTTGGGATAAATATAGGGGTAAATCTAAGCACAAATTTATGTGTAAATCTTGGGATTTATCTCAGGATAAAACAATGGTTATATCTAGGGATTTGCAAGGAGTTTATCTAGGGTTTTAACTAGAGGTTTATCTAGAGGTCTTATAGGGTTTATCTAGGGATTTATCTAGGGTTTATCTAGAGGTTTATCTAGGGTTTTATCTAGGAGTTCATCTAGGGGTTGATCTAGGAGTTTATCTAGGGATTTATATAGGGATTTATTTATGGGTTTATATATGAGTTTATCTAGGAGTTTATCACGAGTTTAACTAGGGGTTTATTTAGTGGTTTATCTATGGGCTTATCTAAGGGTTTGTTTTGGGTTTAACTAGGATATTATCTAGGGGTTTATCTGTAGATTTATCTAAGCTTTTATCTAAGGGTTTATCTAAGGGTTTATCTAGGGATTTATCTAAGAATTTATCTAGGGGTTTATCTAAGAGTTTAGGGTTTAGGGTTTAGGGTTTATGGTTTATCTAGACATTTTCTCTACCCGTTTAATTGAGGATTTATCTCGGGTAAATCTAAGGATAATTCTAGGGGTAAATCTAGGCATAAATTTATGAGTAAATCTAGGGTAAATCTTTCGATTTATCTTGAGATAAAACTATAGTTAAATCTAGGGGTTTACTTAGGGTTAAATCCAAGGGTTTATCTATGGGTTTATCTAGGAGATTATCAAGGGGTTTATCTAGGGATTTATTTAGGGGTTTATCTAAAAGTTTATCTAGGGGTTTATCTAGAGGGTTTTATAGGGGATTATCTAGGGGATAATCTAGTGGTTATCTAGGGTTTATCTAGTATTTTATTTAGGGGTTTATCTAGGTGTTTATCTAGGGTTTCATCTAGGTATTTCATCTAGGGATTTATCTAGGTGTTCATTTATGGGTTTGTCTAAGGGTTTATCTAGGGGTTTATCTAAGGATTTATAGAGGGGTTTATCTAAGGGTTTATCTAATATTTTATCTAGGGGTTATCTAAGAGTTTATCTAGGGGTTTATCTAGGGGTTTATCTATAGGTTTATCTAGGGGTTTATCACGAGTTTAACTAGGTGTTTATCTAGGGGTTTATCTAGGGGTTTATCTTGGGGTTTATCTTGGGTTTATCTAGGGGTTTATTTAGGAGTTAATCTACGGGTTTATCTAGGGGTTTATCTATGGGTTTATCTAGAGGTTTATCTAAGTGTTTATCATAGATTTAACTAGGGGTTTATCTAGGGGTTTGTCAAGGGGTTTATCAAGGGGATTATCTATAGATTTATTTAGGTTTTTATCTAGTGGTTTATCTATGAGTTTCTCTTGGGATTCATTTAGGGGTTTATCTAAGTGTTTATGGGTTTTTCGAGGAGTTTGTCAAGGGGTTTATCTAAGCATTTATCGAAGTGTTTTTCTAAGGGTTTATTTAGAGGGTTGTCTAGGGGTTTATCTAGGGGATTATCTAGGAGATTATCTCTGGGTTTATCTAGGGTTTTATCTAGGGGTTTATCTAGGGGTTTATCTAGGGGTTTATGTTGGGGTTTATATAGGGGTTTATCTAGGGGTTTATATAGGAGTTTATCTAGGGGTTTATCTAGGGGTTTATCTAAGGGTTTATCTATGGGTTTATCTAGGGGTTTATCTATGGGTTAATCTAGGGGTTTATCTAGGGGTTTATCTATGAGTTTATCTAGGGGTTTATCCAAGGGTTTATCTAAGGGATTATCTAGGGGCTTATCTAGGGATTTATATAGGGTTTAATTTAGGGGTTTATATATGAGTTTATCTAGGAGTTAATCACGAGTTTAACTAGGGTTTATCTATGGGATTTTTTAAGGGTTTGTTATGGGTTTAACTAGGATATTATCAAGGGGTTTATCTGTAGATTTATCTAGTGGTTTATCTAAGGGTTTATCTAGGGGTTTATCTAGGGGTTTATCTAGGGGTTTATCTAACGGTTTATCTAAAAAATTTCTCTAGCCGTTTAATTGAGGATTTATCTCGGGTAAATCTAAGGAAAATTCTAGGGGTAAATCTAGGCATAAATTTATGAGTAAATCTAGGGTAAATCTTTGGATTTATCTTGAGATAAAACTATCTATGGGTTTACTTAGGGTTAACTCAAAGGGTTTATCTATGGTTTTATCTAGGAGATTATCTATGAGTTTTTCTAGGGATTTATCTAGGGGATTATCTAAAGGTTTATCTTGGGGTTTATCAAGGTGGTTTTCTAGATGATTATCTAGTGGTTATCTAGGGTTTATCTAGTATTATATTTAGTGGTTTATCTAGGTGTTTATCTTGGGATTCATCTAGGTATTTCATCTAGGGGTTTATCTAGGTGTTCACTTATGGGTTTGTCTAAGGGTTCATCTATGGGTTTATCTAGGAGTTTATCTAAGGGTTTATCTTGGAGTTCATTTAGGGGTTTATCTAGGGGCTTATCTAGGGGTTTATCTAGGAGCTTATCTAGGAGTTCATCTAGGGGTTTATCTGGGGGTTTATGGGTTTATCTAGGGTTTATTTAGGGGTTTATATATGAGTTTATCTAGGGGTTAATCTAGGGTTTATCTAGGGGTTTATCTAGAGGTTTTATCTACGATTTTATTTGAGGGTTTATCTA
Source organism: Dactylorhiza incarnata (assembly GCA_033032865.1). Classification (NCBI taxonomy): domain Eukaryota; kingdom Viridiplantae; phylum Streptophyta; class Magnoliopsida; order Asparagales; family Orchidaceae; genus Dactylorhiza; species Dactylorhiza incarnata. The sequence continues at coordinate 66,284 of JAWHQI010001304.1, forward strand.
TGTGTAAATCTTGGGATAAATCAAGGGGTAAATGTAGGCATAAATTTATGCATAAATCAAGGGGTAAATCTTGGGATTTATATCGGGATAAATAGAGTTTAGGATTTAGTGTTTAGGGTTTAGGGTTTTAGGGTTTAGGGGTTTATCTAGGAGTTTATTTGGGTGTTTATCTAGGAGTTTATCTAGGGGTTTATCTATTGATTTATATAGGGTTTATCTAGGGTAATATCTAAGGGTTTGTCTAGGGTATTTCTTGGAGTTTGTCCAGGGGTTTATATTTTGGATTTATCTAGGGGTTTATATAGTGATTTATTTTGGGGGTTATCTAGGGGTTAATCTAGGGTTTATTTAGGTGTTTAACAAGGGATTATTTATGGGTTTATCTTTGGTTTATCTAGGGGTTTATCTAAGGATTTATGTAGGGGTTTATCTAGGATTTTATCGAAGGGTTTTATCGAAGAGTTTTATCGAAGGGTTTATCTAAGGTTTTATCTAGGGGTTTATTAAGGGGTTGTCTAGTGGTTTATTTAGGAATTTATTTTGGGTTTATCGAAGGGTTTATCACATATTTTTCTAGGGGTTTATCTAAGGGTTTATCTAGGAGTTTGTCTAGGGGTTTATCTAGGAGTTTATCTAAGGGTTTATCTATAGATTTATGTAGGTGTTTATCTAGTGATTTATTTAGGAGTTTATCAAGGGGTTCATCTAGGGGTTTTTCTAGGGGTTTATGAGTTTATCTAAGGGTTTATCCGGGGGTTTATCTAGAAGTTTATCTAGGAGTTTATCTATGAGTTTATCTAGAAGTTTATCTAGGGGTTTATCTCGGGGATTATCTAGGGGAATACAAGAGGTTTAACTATGAGTTTATCTAGTGGTTTATTTGAGAATTTATCTTGGGGTTTATCCAATGATTTATCTAAGTGTTTATCTAGGGGTTTATCTAGATGTTTATCTAAAGTTTTATCTAGAGGTTTATCTAGGGGTTTATTTAGGAGTTTATCTAGGGGTTTATCTAGGGGTTTATCTATAGGTTTCTCTAAGAGTTTATCATTGTTTTAACTAGGACTTTATCTAGGGGTTTTTCTAGGGGTTGATCTATGGGTTTATCTAGGTGTTTATGTAGGGGTTTATTTAGGTGTTTATCTAGGGTTTTATGGGTTTATCTAGGGGTTTATCTAGTATTTTATGTAGGGGTTTATATATGGGTTTATTTAGAGGTTTATCTAGAGGTTTATCTAGGGTTATATCAAGGGGATTATCTAGGGGATTATCTAGGGGATTATCTAGGGGCGTATCTAGGAGTTTATCTAGGGATTTATCAATAGGGTTTTTCTAAGGGTTTATCTAGGGGTTTATCTAGGAGTTTATCTAGAGGTTTATCTAGGTGTTTATTATGGGGTTTATCTAGGGGGTTTATCGAAGGTTTTATCCGGGGGTTTATTCAAGGGTTTATCTAGGGGTTTATCTGGGGGTTTATCAAGGGGTTTATCTATAAATTTATCTATGGGTGTATATAGGGTAATATTTATGGGTTTGTCTAGGGGTATATCTTGGGGTTTATCCAGGGTTTTATATGCGGGTTTATATAGGGGTTTATCTAGGGGTTTATCTAATAGGGGTTTATTTAGGGGTTTATCTAGGGGTTTACTTAGAGGTTTATTTAGGTGTTTAACAAGGGTTTATTTAGGGGTTTATCTTTATTTTATCTATTGGTTTATCTAAGGGTTTATGTAGGGGTTTATCTAAGGGTTTATCTAGGTGTTTATCTAGGAGTTTATCTAGAGGTTTATTTATGAGTTTATCTATGGGATTATTTAGGGGTTTATCAAGGGGTTATCTAGTGGTTTATTTAGGGTTTATCGAAAGGTTTAACATAGATTTTTCTATGGGTTTATCTAAGGGTTTATCTAGGGGTTTGTCTGGGGGTTTATCTAGGAGATTATCTAAGCTTTATCTAAGGGTTTCTCTATAGATTTATGTAGGTGTTTATCTATGGATTTATTTAGGAGTTTATCAAGGGGTTCATCTAGGGGTTTATCAGGGGTTTGTGGGTTTATTTAGGGATTTATTTGGGGGTTTATCTAGGAGTTTATCTAGAAGTTTATCTAGGGGTTTATCTCGGGGATTATCTAGGGATTATCTAGGGGATTACAAGAGGTTTACTATGGGTTTATCTAGTGGTTTTTTTAAGAATTTATCTTGTGGTTTATCTAAGGGCTTATCTGAGTGTTTATCTAGGGGTTTATTTAGGTGTTTATCTAGAGTTTTATCTAGAGGTTTATCTAGTGGTTTGTTTAGGAGTTTATCTAGTGGTTTATCTAGGGGTTTATCTATAGGTTTATCTAATAGTTTATCAGAGATTTAACTAGGTCTTTATCTTGGGGTTTTTCTAGGGGTTGATCTAGGGGTTTATCTAGGGGTTTATATAGGGGTTTATTTATGGGTTTATTTAGGGGTTTATCAAGGGGTTTATGAGTTTACCTAGGGGTTTATCTAACAGTTTATCTAGTGTTTTATCTAGGGGTTTATCTAGGGGTTTATTTAAAGGTTTATCTAGAGGTTAATCTATGGGTGTATCAAGGGGATTATCAAGGGGATTATCTATAGGTTTATCTAGGGGTTTATCTTGGCGTTTATTAAGGGGTTTATCTAGTGGTTTTTCTAGATGTTTATCTAGGGGTTTATCTAGTAGTTTATTAAGGGGTTTATCGAAGGGTTTATCTGAGGGTTTATTCAAGGATTTATCTAGGGGTTTATCTTGGGGTTTATTTATAGATTTATCTAGGTGTTTATCTAGGGGTTTATATAGGATAATATCTAAGGGTTTGTCTAGGGGTATATCTTGGGGTTTATCCAGTGGTTTATTTAAGGGGCTTATATAGGGGTTTATCTAGCGGTTCATCTAAGGTTTAATTAGGGGTTTATCTAAGGGTTTACCTAGGGGTTTATTTAAGTGTTTAACAAGGGTTTATTTAGGGGTTTATCTTTGGTTTATCTAGGGTTTTATCTAAGGTTTTATGTAGGGGTTTATCTAAGGGTTTATCTAGCGTTTTATCTAGGAGTTTATCTTAAGGTTTATTTAGGGGTTTATCTAGGGGATTATCTAGGGGTTTATCAAGGTGTTATCTAGTGGTTTATTTAGGAATTTATTTAGGGTTTATCGAAGGGTTTATCACAGATTTTTCTAGGAGTTTATCTAAGGGTTTATCTAGGGATTTGTCTATGGGTTTATCTAGAAGTTTATTTACGGGTTTATCTATAGATTTATGTGGGTGTTTATCTAGGGATTTATTTAGGAGTTTATCAAGTGGTTCATCTAGGGGTTTATCTAGGGGTTTATCCGGGGTCCTAGCTTTAGGTTTATCCAGGGGTTTATCTAGGAGTTAATCTAGAAGTTTATCTAGGGGTTTATCTTGGGGATTATCTAGGGGATTATCAAGGGGGTTACAAAAGGTTTATCTATGGGTTTATCTAGTGGTTTATTTAAGAATTTATCTAGGGGTTTATCTAAGGGTTTATCTAGGGGTTTATCTAGGTGTTTATCTAGAGTTTTATCTAGAGGTTTATATAATGGTTTATTTTGGAGTTTATCTAGGGGTTTATCTCTTGGTGTATCTAAGAGTTTATCACAGATTTAACTAGGACTTTATCTAGGTGCTTTTCTAGGGGTGAATCTAGGGGTTTATTATGGTGTTTATGTAGGGTTTATTTAGGGGTTTATCTAGGGATTTATGGGTTTATCTAGCAGTTTATCTAGGGGTTTTCTTAAGAATTTATCTAGGGGTTTATCTTAGTGTTTATCTAAGTGTTTATCTAGAGGTTTATCTAGCAGATTATCTAGAGGTTTGTCTAAGGGTCTATCTATAAATTTATTTAGGGGTTTATCTATGGGTTTATCTAGGAGTTTATCTAGGGTTTCAACTAGTGATTTATCTAGGGGTTTATAGGTTTATCTAGGGGTTTATCTAGGAGATTATCTAGGGGTTTATGTAGGAGTATACCTAAGGGTTTATCTAGGGGTTTATATCGGGGGTTATCTAGGGGGTTTATCTTGGGGTTTATCTTGGGGTTTACCTAAGGGTTTACCTAGGGGTTTATTTAGGTGTTTATGTAGGGTTTATTTAAGGGTTTGTCTATGGTTTTATCTAGGGATTTATTTAGGGTTTAATCTAGTGGTTTATCCAGGGTTTTATCAAGGAGTTTATCTATAGGTTTATCTATGGATTTATCTAGGGGATTATCTAGGTGTTTTTCAAGGGGTTTATCTAGGAGTTTATATAGTGGTTACTTTAGGAATTTATCTAGGGGTTTATCTAGGGGTTTATCTAGGAGTTTATCTAGTGGTTTATCTAGGTGTTTATTTAGGTGTTTATCTAGGTGTTTATCTAGGGGTTTATCTAGGGGTTTATTTAGGAGTTTATCAAGAGGTTTATCTATGGGTTTATCTAAGGGTTTATCAATGTGTTTATCTATGGGTTTATCTAGGGATTTATCTAGGGGAATATCTACGGGTTTATCAAGGAGTTTATCTTGTGGTTTATCTAGTGGTTTATTTTTTAATTTATCTAGGGGTTTATCTAGGGGTTTATCTAGGAGTTTATCTGGGGGTTTATCTAGAGGTTTATCTAGGGGTTTATCTAGGGGTTAATCTAGGGTTTTATCTAGGTGTTTATCTCAGGGTTTATCTAATGGTTTATTTAAGAGATTGTCTAGGTGTTTATCTAGGGGTTTATCTATAGGTTTATCTAAGGGTTTATCATAGCGATATTACAAGGGTTTTATCTAGGGGATTATCTAGGGGTTTATCTAGGTTTTTATCTATAGATTTGTTTAAATGTTTATTTAGGGGTTTATCTTGGAGTTTGTTTAGGGTTTCATCTATGGGTTTATCTAGGAGCTTATGGGTTTATCTAGGGGTTTATCTAGGAGTTTATCTATGGGTTTATCTAGGATTTTATCCAGGGGTTTATCCAGAGGTTTATCTATGGATTTTTCTAGGGGTTTATCTATGGGTTTATCTATGAGTTCATCTCGGGGTTTATCACAGTTTAAGTACGAGTTTATCTAAAGGTTTATATATCAATTTATCTACGTGTTTATCTATCAATTTAGCTTGGGGATTATCTAGTGATTTATCTAGGAGTTCATTTATGGGTTTATCTAGGGGTTTATTTTGGGGTTTATTTATGAGTTTATTTTGGGGTTTATCTAGAGGTTTATCTAGAGGTTTTATCTATGGGTTTATTTAAGGTTTTACCTACGGGTAAATCTTGGGATAAATATAGGGGTAAATCTAAGCATAAATTTATGTGTAAATCTTGGGATTTATCTCAGGATAAAACAATGGTTATATCTAGGGATTTGCAAGGCGTTCATTTATGAGTTTATCTAGGGGTATATTTAGGTGTTTATCTTGAGTTCATTTCGTTGTTTATCCAGGGGTTTATCTAGAGGTTTTATCTAGGAGTTTATTTAAGTTTTTACCTACGGGTGAATCTTGGGATAAATTTAGGGGTAAATCTAGGCATAAATTTATGCGTAAATCTAGGGGTAATTCTTATGATTTATCTTAGGATAAAATAGTGGTTATATATAGGGATTTGCTAGGAGTTTATCTAAGTTTTATCTAGAGGTTTATGTAGAGGTTTATCTAGGGTTTATCTAGGGTTTATCTAGGGAATTATCTAGGGGTTTATCTAGAGGTTTATCTAGTGTTTTATCTAGGAGTTTATCTATGAGTTTATCTATGGGTTTATCTATGAGTTCATCTCGGGGTTTATCACAGTTTAAGTAGAAGTTTATCTAGGGTTTATATATCAATTTATCAATGTGTTTATCTATCAATTTTGCTTGGGTTTTATCTAGTTGTTTATCTAGGAGTTCTTTATGAGTTTATCTAGCGGTATATGGGTTTATCTAGAGATTTATCTAGGGGTTTATCTAAATATTTATCTAGGGGTTTATCTAGAGGTTTTTCTAAAAGATTATCTAGGGGATTATCTAGTGGTTACCTAGGGTTTATCTAGTATTTTATTTAGGGGTTTATCTAGGTGATTATCTAGGGTTTCATCTAGGTATTGCATCTAGGGATTTATCTAGGTGTTCATCAATGGGTTTGTCTAAGGGTTTATCTAAGGGTTTATCTAAGGGTTTATAGAGGAGTTTATCTAGTGATTTATCTACGATTTTATCTAGGGGTTATCTAAGAGTTTATCTAGGGGTTTATCTATGGGTTTATCTAAGGGTTTATCACGAGTTTAACTAGGGTTTATCTAAGGGTTTATCTAGGTGTTTATCTTGGGGTTTATCTACAGGTTTATCTAGGGGTTTATTTAGGAGTTTATCTGTGGGTTTATCTAGGGGTTTATCTACGGGTTTATCTAGAGGTTTATCTAAGTGTTTATCACAGATTTATCTAGTGGTTTATCTATGGTTTTATCTAGGGGTTTGTCAATGGGTTTATCAAGGAGATTATCTATAGATTTATTTAGGTTTTTATCTAGGGGTTTATCTAGAAGTTTATCTAGGGATTCATCTAGGGCTTTATATAAGGGTTTATGGGTTTTTCTAGGGGTTTGTCAAGGGTTTTATCTAAGGTTTTATCTAAGTGTTTATCTAGGGGTTTATTTAGAGGGTTTTCTATGGGTTTATCTAGGGGACTATCTAGGAGATTATCTATGGGTTTATCTATGGTTTTATCTAGGGGTTTATCTAGGGGTTTATGTTGGGGTTTATATAGTGGTTTATCTAGGGGTTTATATAGGGGTTTATCTAGGGGTTTATCTAGGAGTTTATCTAGGGTTTTATCTCAGGGTTTATCTAAGGGTTTTTCTAAGGGTATATCTAGGGATTTATCTATGGGTTAATCTAGGGGTTTATCTAGGGGTTTATCTATGAGTTTATCTAGGGGTTTATCTAAGGGTTTATCTAAGGGATTGCCTAAGGGATTATCTAGAGATTTATATAGGGTTTTATTTAGGGGTTTATATATCAGTTTATCTAGGAGTTTATCACGAGTTTAACTAGGGGTTTATCTATGGGATTTTCTAAAGGTTTGTTATGGGTTTAACTAGGATTTTATTTAGGGGTTTATCTGTAGATTTATCTATGGTTTATCTAAGGGTTTATCTAGGGAATTATCTAAGAGTTTATCTAGACGTTTATCTAAGGGTTTTTCTAGAAATTTTCTCTAGCCGTCTAATTGAGGATTTATCTCGGGTAAATCTAAGGACAATTCTAGGGGTAAATCTAGGCATAAATTTATGAGTAAATCTTTGGATTTATCTTGAGATAAAACTATGGTTAAATCTATGGGTTTACTTAGGGTTAAATCAAAGGGTTTATCTATGGTTTTATCTAGAAGATTATCTAGGAGTTTTTCTAGGGATTTATCTGGGGGTTTATCTAAAGGTTTATCTTGGGGTTTATCTAGGCGGTTTTCTAGGGTATTATCTAATGGTTATCAATGGTTAATCTAGTATTTTATTTAGTGGTTTATCTATGTGTTTATCTAGGGTTTCATCTAGGTATTTCATCTAGGGGTTTATCTAGGTGTCCATCTATGGGTTTGTCTAAGGGTTCATCTATGGGTTTATCTAGGAGTTTATCTAGGGTTTATCTTGGAGTTTATTTAGGGGTTTATCTAGGGGCTTATCTAGGGGCTTATCTAGGAGTTTATCTAGGGGTTTATCTAGGGGTTTATGGGTTTATCTAGGGGTTATTTAGGGGTTTATATATGAGTTTATCTAAGGGTTAATCTAGGGTTTATCTAAGGATTTATCTAGAGGTTTTATCTAGGATTTTATTTGAGAGTTTATCTATGGGTAAATCTTGGGATAAATCTAGGGGTAAATGTAGGCATAAATTTATGCATAAATCTAGGGGTAAATCTTGTGATTTATATCGAGATAAATAGAGTTTAGGATTTAGGGTTTAGGTTTTAGGGTTTAGGGGTTTATCTAGGAGTTTATTTTGGGGTTTATCTAGGAGTTTATCTAGGGGTTTATCTAGGGGTTTATGTATAGATTTATCTAGGGGTTTATCTAGGGGTTTATATAGGGTAATATCTAAGGGTTTTTCTATGGGTATTTCTTGGGGTTTATCTAGGGGTTTATTTAAGGGGTTTATATAGAGGTTTATCAAGGGGTTTATCTAGTGATTTATTTTGGGGTTTATCTTGGGGTTTGTTTAGGTGTTTAACAAGGGGTTATTTATGTGTTTATCTTTGGTTTATATAGGGGTTTATCTAAGGGTTTATGTAGGGGTTTATCTAAGGGTTTATCTAGGGGTTTATCTAGGATTTTATAGAAGGGTTTTATCGAAGGGTTTATCTAAGGTTTTATATATGGGATTATCTAGGGGTTTATCAAGGGGTTATCTAGTGGTTTATTTAGGAATTTATTTTGGGTTTATCGAAGGGTTTATCTATAGATTTATCTAGGGGTTTACCTAGGTTTTATCTAGGGGTTTACCTAGGGGTTTGTCTAGGGGTTTATCTAAGATTTAACCTAAGGGTTTATCTATAGATTTATGTAGGTGTTTATCTAGGGATTTATTTAGGATTTTATCAAGGGGTTCATCTAGGGTTTTATCTAGGGGTCTAGGGGTTTATCTGGGGGTTTATTTAGAGGTTTATCTAGGGGTTTATCTAGGAGTTTATCAAGAAGTTTATCTAGGGGTTTATCTCGGGGATTATCAAGGGGAATACAAGAGGTTTTTCTATTGGTTTATCTAGTGGTTTATTTAAGAATTTGTCTTGGGGTTTATCCAAGAGTTTATCTAAGTGTTTATCTAGGGGTTTTGTCTAGATGTTTATCTAGAGTTTTATCTAGAAGTTTATCAAGGGGTTTATTTAGGAGTTTATCTAGGGGTTTATCTAGTGGTTTATCTATAGGTTTCTCTAAGAATTTATCATTTATTTAACTAGGACTTTATCTAGGGGTTTTTCTAGGGGTTGATCTATGAGTTTATCTAGGTGTCTATGTAGGGGTTTATTTAGGGGTTTATCTATGGGTTTATCTAGGGGATTATGGGTTTATCTAGGGGTTTATCTAGCACTTTATATAGGGTTTTATCTAGGGGTTTATCTAGGTGTTTATTTAGGGGTTTATCTAGAGGTTTATCTAGGGTTATATTAAGGGGATTATCTAGGGTTTTATCTATGGGCTTATCTAGGGGTTTATCTAGGGATTTATCTAAAGGGTTTATCTAAGGGTTTATCTAGGGGTTTATCTAAGGGTTTATCTATGGGTTTATCTAGGAGTTTATCTAGAGGTTTATCTAGGAGTTTATTATGGGGTTTATCTGGGGGTTTATCGAAGGGTTTATCCGGGGGTTTATTCAAGGGTTAATCTAGGGGTTTATCTATAAATTTATCTAGGGGTGTATATAGTGTAATATCTAAGGGTTTGTCTAGGGGTATATCTTGGGGTTTATCAAGGGGTTTATATAAGGGGTTTATATAGGGGTTTATCTAGGGGTTTATCTAGGCGTTTATTTAGGGGTTTATCTAGGGGTTTACCAAGGGGTTTATTTAAGTGTTTAACAAGGGTTTATTTAGGGGTTTATCATTGGTTTATCTAGGGGTTTATCTAAGGGTTTATGTAGGGGTTTATCTAAGGGTTTATCTAAGGGTTTATCTATGGGTTTATCTATGGGTTTATTTAGAGGTTTATTTAGGGGTTTATCATGGGGATTATCTTTGGGTTTATCAAGGGGTTATCTAGTGGTTTATTTAGTAATTTATTTAGGGTTTATCGAAGGTTTTAACACAGATTTTTCTATGGGTTTATCTAAGGGTTTATCTAGGGGTTTTTCTAGGGGTTTATATAGGAGATTATCTAAGTTTTATCTAAGGGTTTATCTATAGGTTTATGTAAGTGTTTATCTTGGGATTTATTTATGAGTTTATCAAGCGGTTCATCTAGGGGTTTATCTAGGGGTTTATGGGTTTATCTAGGGATTTATCTGGTGTTTATCTAGAAGTTTATCTAGGGGTTTATCTCGGGGATTATCTAGGGATTATCTAGGGATATCTAGGGGATTACAAGAGGTTTATCTATGGGTTTATCTAGTGGTTTTTTTAAGAATTTATCTAGGGGTTTATCTAAGGGCTTATCTAAGTGTTTATCTATGGGTTTATCTAGGTGTTTATCTAGAGTTTTATCTAGAGGTTTATCTAGTGGTTTATTTAGGAGTTTATCGAGGGGTTTATCTATGGGTTTATCTATAGGTTTGTCTAAGAGTTTATCATAGATTTAACTATGACTTTATTTAGGGGTTTTCTAGGGGTTGATCTAGGGGTTTATCTAGGGGTTTATGTAGGGGTTTATGGGTTTACCTAGGGGTATATCTAGCAATTTATCTAGGGTTTTATCTAGGAGTTTATCTATGGGTTTATTTATGGGTTTATTTAGGTGTTTATCTAGAGGTTTATCTAGGGTTTATCAAGGGGTTTATCTAGGGGTTTATCTAGGGGTTTATCAATGAGTTTATCGATGGGTTTATCTAACGGTTTATCACAAATTTAACTAGGAGTTTATCTAGAGGTTTATCTTGGGGGAGTTTATCTAATGGTTTTTAATAGATCTACTTATGTGTTTATCTAGCAGTTTATTTAGGGGTTTATCTAGGGGTTTATCTGGGGGTTTATCTAGGGGATTATCTTGTGGTTTATCTAGGGGTTTCTCTAGTGGTTTATCTAGGGGATTATCTAGGGGCTTATCTAGGGGTTTATCTAGAGGTTTATTTATGGGGTTTTTGAGGGGTTATCTAGGGGTTTATCTAGGGGTATATCTAAGGATTTATGTAGGGTTTTATCTATAGGTTTATCTATGGGTTTATCTAGATGTTTATCTATGGGTTTATCTAGGAGTTTATCTAGGGGTTTATCTAAGGGTTTATCTAGGGGTTTATCTTGGGATTTATCCAAGGGTTTATCCCTAGGTTATCTAGGAGTTTATATATCGGTATATCTAGTGGTTTATCATGGGTTTAACTAAGTGTTTATCTATTGGTTTATCTAGGGGTTTATATATCAAATTATATAGGGATTTATCTATCAATTTATCTAGGGGTTTCTCTAGGGTTTATCTATGGGTTTATCTAGGGGTTTATTTAGTTGTTTATCTGGGCGTTTATCTAAGTGTTTATCTATGGTTTTATCCAGTGGTTTATCTATAAGTTATCTAGGGGTTTATATAGGGGAGTATATAGGGTAATATCTAAGGGATTATCTAGGGGTATATCAAGGAGTTTAACAATGAGTTTATCTAGGATTTTATCTAGAGGTTTATTCAGGGGTTTATCTAAGAGTTTATCTAGAGGTTTATCTTGGGATTTATCTAGGGGATTATCTAGGGGTTTATCAAGGAGTTTATCTTGGGGTTTATCTAGTGGTTTATTTATGAATTTATCTAGGGGTTAATCTAGGGGTTTATCTGGGGGATTATCTAATGGTTTATCAAGTGGTTTATCTAAAGGTTTATTTAGGAGATTGTCTGGGGGTTTATCTATAGGTATATCTAAGGGTGTAGCACAGGTTTAACAAGGGGTTTATCTAGGGGATTGTCTGGGGGTTTATCTAGGTGTTTATCTATAGATTTACTTAGGTGTTTATCAAGAGGTTTATCTTGGAGTTTGTCTTGCGGTTCATTTAGGGGTTTATCTAGAGGTTTATCTCGGAGTTTATATATGGGTTTATCTAGGGGTTTATCTAGGGGTTTATATAGGGGTATATATAGTGTTTATCTAGAGGTTTATTTAGGGGTTTTTCTAGGGGTTTATTTAGGAGTTTATCTAGGGTGTATCTAATGTTTTATTTATGGTTTGATCTAGGTGTTTATCTAGGGGTTTATCTTGGGGTTTATCTAGGGGTTTATCTGGGGGTTTATCGGGGGGTTTATCTAGGAGTTTATCTAGGGGTTTATCTTGGGGTTTATCTTGGGATTTATCTAGGGGTTTATCTAGAAATTTATATAGGAGTTTATCTAAAGGTTTATTTCATGATTTATCTAGGGGGTTTTCAAGGGTTTACCTAGGGGTTTATCTAGGTTTTTATGTTAGGGCTTATCTAGGAGTTTATCTAGAGTTTTATCAAGTGGTTTATCTAGGGGTTTATCTAGGTGTTTATCTAGGGTTTATCTGTGGATTTATTTAGGGGTTTATCTATGGGTTTATCTATGAGTTCATCTCGGGGTTTATCACAGTTTAAGTAGGAGTTTATCTAGGTGTTTATATATCAATTTATCTAAGTGTTTATCTATCAATTTAGCTTGGGGTTTATCTAGTGGTTTATCTAGGAGTTCATTTATGGGTTTATCTAGGGGTTTATGAGTTTATCTAGGGGTTTATTTAGGGGTTTATCTATGAGTTTATTTTGGGGTTTATCTAGAGGTTTATCCAGAGGTTTTGATCTATGGGTTTATTTAAGGTTTTACCTACGGGTAAATCTTGGGATAAATATAGGGTTAAATCTAAGCATAAATTTATGTGTAAATCTTGGGATTTATCTCAGGATAAAACAATGGTTATATCTAGGTATTTGCAAGGAGTTTATCTAGGGTTTTAACTAGAGGTTTATCTATAGGTTTTATAGGGTTTATCTAGGGATTTATCTATGGGCTTATCTAGATGTTTATCTGGGGTTTTATCTAGGAGTTCATCTACGGGTTGATCTAGGAGTTTATCTAGGGATTTATATAGGGTTTTATTTATGGGTTTATATATGAGTTTGTCTAGGAGTTTATCACGAGTTTAACTAGGGGTTTATCTAGGGGTTTATCTATGGGCTTATCTAAGGGTATGTTATGGGTTTAACTAGGATATTATCTAGGGGTTTATCTATAAATTTATCTAAGGGTTTATCTAGAGATTTATCTAAGAGTTTATCTAGGGGTTTATCTAAGGGTTTATGGTTTAGGGTTTAGGGTTTAGGGTTTATCTAAGGGTTTATCTAGAAATTTTCTCTACCCGTTTAATTGAGGATTTATCTCGGGTAAATCTAAGGATAATTCTAGGGGTAAATCTAGGCATAAATTTATGAGTAATCTAGGGTAAATCTTTGGATTTATCTTAAGATAAAACTATAGTTAAATCTAGCGGTTTACTTAGGGTTAAATCCAAGGGTTTATCTATGGGTTTATCTAGGAGATTATATAGGGGTTTATCTAGGGATTTATCTAGGGGTTTATCTAAAGGTTTATCTAGGGGTTTATCTAGAGGGTTTTCTAGGGGATTATCTAGGAAATAATCTTATGGTTATCTAGGGTTTGTCTAGTATTTTATTTAGGGGTTTATCTAGGTGTTTATCTAGGGTTTCATCTAGGTATTTCATCTAGGGGTTTATCTGGGTGTTCATCTATGGGTTTGTCTAAGGGTTTATCTAGGGGTTTATCTAAGGGTTTATAGAGGGGTTTATCTAAGGGTTTATTTAAGGGTTTATCTACGATTTTATCTAGGGGTTATCTAGGGTTTAGGGTTTATCACGAGTTTAACTAAGGGTTTATCTAAGGGTTTATGTATGGGTTTATCTTGGGGTTTATCTTGGGGTTTATCTAGGGGTTTATTTAGGAGTTTATCTACGGGTTTATCTATGCGTTTATCTAGAGTTTTATCTAAGTGTTTATCATAGATTTAACTAGGGGTTTATCTATGGGTTTATCTAGGTGTTTGTCAAGGGGTTTATCAAGGGGATTATCTATAGATTTATTTAGGTTTTTATCTAGTGGTTTATCTATGAGTTTATCTTGGGATTCATCTAGGTGTTTATCTAAGTGTTTATGGGTTTTCTAGGGGTTTCTCAAGGGGTTTATCTAAGGTTTTATCGACGTGTTTATCTAGGGGTTTATTTAGAGGGTTGTCTAGGGGTTTATCTAGGGGATTATCTAGGAGATTATCTATGGGTTTATCTAGGGTTTATCTAGGGGTTTATCTAGGGGTTTATATAGGGGTTTATCTAGGGGTTTATCTAGGAGTTTATCTAGGGGTTTATCTAGGGGTTTATCTAGGGGTTTATCTAAGGGTTTATCTAAGGGTTTATCTAGGGGTTTATCTATGGGTTAATCTAGGGGTTTATCTAGGAGTTTATCTATGAGTTTATCTAGGGGTTTATCTAAGGGTTTATCTAAGGGATTATCTATGGGTTTATCTAGGGATTTATATAGGGTTTTATTTAGGGGCATATATATGAGTTTATCTAGGAGTTTATCACTAGTTTAACTAGGGGTTTATCTAGGGTTTATCTATGGGATTTTCTAAGGGTTTGTTATGGGTTTAACTAGGATATTATCTAGGGGTTTATCTGTAGATTTATCTAGTGGTTTATCTAAGGGTTTATTTAGGGGTTTATCTAGGAGTTTATCTAGGGGTTTATCTAAGGGTTTATCTAGAAATTTTCTCTAGCCGTTTAATTGAGGATTTATCTCGAGTAAATCTAAGGAAAATTCTAGGGGTAAATCTAGGCATAAATTTATGAGTAAATCAAGGGTAAATCTTTGTATTTATCTTGAGATAAAACTATGGTTAAATCTATGGGTTTACTTAGGGTTAACTCAAAGGGTTTATCTATGGTTTTATCTAGGAGATTATCTAGGAGTTTTTCTAGGGATTTATCTAGGGGATTATCTAAAGGTTTATCTTGGGGTTTATCTAGGTAGTTTTCTTGGGGATTATCTAGTGGTTATCTAGGGTTTATCTAGTATTATATTTAGTGGTTTATCTAGCTGTTTAACTAGAGTTTCATCTAGGTATTTCATCTATGGGTTTATCTAGGTGTTCATCTATGGGTTTGTCTAAGGGTTCATCTATGGGTTTATCTAGGAGTTTATCTAGGGGTTTATCTTGGAATTCATTCAGGGGTTTATCTAGTGTCTTATCTAGGGGCTTATCTTGGAGTTCATCAAGGGGTTTATCTAGGGGTTTATGGGTTTATCTAAGGGTTTATTTAGGGGTTTATATATGAGTTTATTTAGGGGTTAATCTAGGGTTTATCTAGGGGTTTATCTAGAGGTTTTATCTATGATTTTATTTGAGGGTTTATCTATGTGTAAATCTTGGGATAAATCAAGGGGTAAATGTAGGCATAAATTTATGCATAAATCTAGGGGTAAATCTTGGGATTTATATCGGGATAAATAGAGTTTAGGATTTAGTGTTTAGGGTTTAGGGTTTTAGGGTTTAGGGGTTTATCTAGGAGTTTATTTGGGTGTTTATCTAGGAGTTTATCTAGGGGTTCATCTATAGATTTATATAGGGGTTTATCTAGGGGTTTATATACGATAATATCTAAGGGTTAGTCTAGGGTATTTCTTAGGGTTTATCCATGGGTTTATTTAAGGGGTTTATATTTGGGTTTATCTAGGGGTTTATATAGTGATTTATTTTGGGGTTTATCTAGGGATTTATCTAGGGTTTATTTAGGTGTTTAACAAGGGATTATTTATGGGTTTATCTTTGGTTTAACTAGGGGTTTATCTAAGGATTTATGTAAGGGTTTATCTAGGATTTTATCGAAGGGTTTTATCGAAGGGTTTATCTAAGGTTTTATCTAGGGGTTTATTAAGGGGTTGTCTAGTGGTTTATTTAGGAATTTATTTTGGGTTTAGCGAAGGGTTTATCACAGATTTTTCTAGGGGTTTATCTAAGGTTTTATATAGGAGATTGTCTAGGGGTTTATCTAGGAGTTTATCTAAGGGTTTATCTATAGATTTATCTAGGTGTTTATCTAGGGATTTATTTAGGAGTTTATCAAGGGGTTCATCTAGGGTTTTATCTAGGGATTTATGAGTTTATCTAAGGGTTTATCCGGGGGTTTATCTAGAAGTTTATCTAGGGGTTTATCTATGAGTTTATCTAGAAGTTTATCTAGGGTTTTATCTCGGTGATTATTTAGGGGAATACAAGAGGTTTATCCATGGGTTTATCTAGTGGTTTATTTAAGAATTTATCTTGGGGTTTATCCAATGATTTATCTAAGTGTTTATCTAGGGGTTTATCTAGATGTTTATCTAGTGTTTTATCTAGAGGTTTATCTAGGGGTTTATTTAGGATTTTATCTAGGGGTTTGTCTAGGGTTTATCTATAGGTTTCTCTAAGAGTTTATCATAGATTTAACTAGGACTTTATCTAAGGGTTTTTCTAGGGGTTGATCTAGGGGTTTATCTATGTGTTTATGTAGGGGTTTATTTAGGGGTTTATCTAGGGGTTTATGGGTTTATCTAGGGGTTTATCTAGTAGTTTAGCTAGGGTTTTATGTAGGGGTTTATATAGGGGTTTATTTAAGGGTTTATCTAGAGGTTTATCTAGGGTTATATCAAGGGGGGATTATCTAGGGGCGTATCTAGGAGTTTATCTAAGGATTTATCTATAGGGTTTATCTAAGGGTTTATCTAGGGGTTTATCTAGGAGTTTATCTAGAGATTTATCCAGGGGTTTATTATGGGGTTTATCTAAGGGGTTTATCGAGGGTTTTATCTGGGGGTTTATTCAAGGGTTTATCTAGGGGTTTATCTGGGGGTTTATCTAGGGGTTTATCTATAGATTTATCTATGGGGGTATATCTAGCAATTTATCTAGGGTTTTATCTAGGAGTTTATCTATGGGTTTATTTATGGGTTTATTTAGGTGTTTATCTAGAGGTTTATCTAGGGTTTATCAAGGGGTTTATCTAGGGGTTTATCTAGGGGTTTATCAATGAGTTTATCGATGGGTTTATCTAAGGGTTTATCACAAATTTAACTAGGAGTTTATCTAGAGGTTTATCTTGGGGGAGTTTATCTAATGGTTTTTAATAGATCTACTTATGTGTTTATCTAGCAGTTTATTTAGGGGTTTATCTAGGGGTTTATCTGGGGGTTTATCTAGGGGATTATCTTGTGGTTTATCTAGGGGTTTCTCTAGTGGTTTATCTAGGGGATTATCTAGGGGCTTATCTAGGGGTTTATCTAGAGGTTTATTTATGGGGTTTTTGAGGGGTTATCTAGGGGTTTATCTAGGGGTATATCTAAGGATTTATGTAGGGTTTTATCTATAGGTTTATCTATGGGTTTATCTAGATGTTTATCTATGGGTTTATCTAGGAGTTTATCTAGGGGTTTATCTAAGGGTTTATCTAGGGGTTTATCTTGGGATTTATCCAAGGGTTTATCCCTAGGTTATCTAGGAGTTTATATATCGGTATATCTAGTGGTTTATCATGGGTTTAACTAAGTGTTTATCTATTGGTTTATCTAGGGGTTTATATATCAAATTATATAGGGATTTATCTATCAATTTATCTAGGGGTTTCTCTAGGGTTTATCTATGGGTTTATCTAGGGGTTTATTTAGTTGTTTATCTGGGCGTTTATCTAAGTGTTTATCTATGGTTTTATCCAGTGGTTTATCTATAAGTTATCTAGGGGTTTATATAGGGGAGTATATAGGGTAATATCTAAGGGATTATCTAGGGGTATATCAAGGAGTTTAACAATGAGTTTATCTAGGATTTTATCTAGAGGTTTATTCAGGGGTTTATCTAAGAGTTTATCTAGAGGTTTATCTTGGGATTTATCTAGGGGATTATCTAGGGGTTTATCAAGGAGTTTATCTTGGGGTTTATCTAGTGGTTTATTTATGAATTTATCTAGGGGTTAATCTAGGGGTTTATCTGGGGGATTATCTAATGGTTTATCAAGTGGTTTATCTAAAGGTTTATTTAGGAGATTGTCTGGGGGTTTATCTATAGGTATATCTAAGGGTGTAGCACAGGTTTAACAAGGGGTTTATCTAGGGGATTGTCTGGGGGTTTATCTAGGTGTTTATCTATAGATTTACTTAGGTGTTTATCAAGAGGTTTATCTTGGAGTTTGTCTTGCGGTTCATTTAGGGGTTTATCTAGAGGTTTATCTCGGAGTTTATATATGGGTTTATCTAGGGGTTTATCTAGGGGTTTATATAGGGGTATATATAGTGTTTATCTAGAGGTTTATTTAGGGGTTTTTCTAGGGGTTTATTTAGGAGTTTATCTAGGGTGTATCTAATGTTTTATTTATGGTTTGATCTAGGTGTTTATCTAGGGGTTTATCTTGGGGTTTATCTAGGGGTTTATCTGGGGGTTTATCGGGGGGTTTATCTAGGAGTTTATCTAGGGGTTTATCTTGGGGTTTATCTTGGGATTTATCTAGGGGTTTATCTAGAAATTTATATAGGAGTTTATCTAAAGGTTTATTTCATGATTTATCTAGGGGGTTTTCAAGGGTTTACCTAGGGGTTTATCTAGGTTTTTATGTTAGGGCTTATCTAGGAGTTTATCTAGAGTTTTATCAAGTGGTTTATCTAGGGGTTTATCTAGGTGTTTATCTAGGGTTTATCTGTGGATTTATTTAGGGGTTTATCTATGGGTTTATCTATGAGTTCATCTCGGGGTTTATCACAGTTTAAGTAGGAGTTTATCTAGGTGTTTATATATCAATTTATCTAAGTGTTTATCTATCAATTTAGCTTGGGGTTTATCTAGTGGTTTATCTAGGAGTTCATTTATGGGTTTATCTAGGGGTTTATGAGTTTATCTAGGGGTTTATTTAGGGGTTTATCTATGAGTTTATTTTGGGGTTTATCTAGAGGTTTATCCAGAGGTTTTGATCTATGGGTTTATTTAAGGTTTTACCTACGGGTAAATCTTGGGATAAATATAGGGTTAAATCTAAGCATAAATTTATGTGTAAATCTTGGGATTTATCTCAGGATAAAACAATGGTTATATCTAGGTATTTGCAAGGAGTTTATCTAGGGTTTTAACTAGAGGTTTATCTATAGGTTTTATAGGGTTTATCTAGGGATTTATCTATGGGCTTATCTAGATGTTTATCTGGGGTTTTATCTAGGAGTTCATCTACGGGTTGATCTAGGATTTTATCTAGGGATTTATATAGGGTTTTATTTATGGGTTTATATATGAGTTTGTCTAGGAGTTTATCACGAGTTTAACTAGGGGTTTATCTAGGGGTTTATCTATGGGCTTATCTAAGGGTATGTTATGGGTTTAACTAGGATATTATCTAGGGGTTTATCTATAAATTTATCTAAGGGTTTATCTAGAGATTTATCTAAGAGTTTATCTAGGGGTTTATCTAAGGGTTTATGGTTTAGGGTTTAGGGTTTAGGGTTTATCTAAGGGTTTATCTAGAAATTTTCTCTACCCGTTTAATTGAGGATTTATCTCGGGTAAATCTAAGGATAATTCTAGGGGTAAATCTAGGCATAAATTTATGAGTAATCTAGGGTAAATCTTTGGATTTATCTTAAGATAAAACTATAGTTAAATCTAGCGGTTTACTTAGGGTTAAATCCAAGGGTTTATCTATGGGTTTATCTAGGAGATTATATAGGGGTTTATCTAGGGATTTATCTAGGGGTTTATCTAAAGGTTTATCTAGGGGTTTATCTAGAGGGTTTTCTAGGGGATTATCTAGGAAATAATCTTATGGTTATCTAGGGTTTGTCTAGTATTTTATTTAGGGGTTTATCTAGGTGTTTATCTAGGGTTTCATCTAGGTATTTCATCTAGGGGTTTATCTGGGTGTTCATCTATGGGTTTGTCTAAGGGTTTATCTAGGGGTTTATCTAAGGGTTTATAGAGGGGTTTATCTAAGGGTTTATTTAAGGGTTTATCTACGATTTTATCTAGGGGTTATCTAGGGTTTAGGGTTTATCACGAGTTTAACTAAGGGTTTATCTAAGGGTTTATGTATGGGTTTATCTTGGGGTTTATCTTGGGGTTTATCTAGGGGTTTATTTAGGAGTTTATCTACGGGTTTATCTATGCGTTTATCTAGAGTTTTATCTAAGTGTTTATCATAGATTTAACTAGGGGTTTATCTATGGGTTTATCTAGGTGTTTGTCAAGGGGTTTATCAAGGGGATTATCTATAGATTTATTTAGGTTTTTATCTAGTGGTTTATCTATGAGTTTATCTTGGGATTCATCTAGGTGTTTATCTAAGTGTTTATGGGTTTTCTAGGGGTTTCTCAAGGGGTTTATCTAAGGTTTTATCGACGTGTTTATCTAGGGGTTTATTTAGAGGGTTGTCTAGGGGTTTATCTAGGGGATTATCTAGGAGATTATCTATGGGTTTATCTAGGGTTTATCTAGGGGTTTATCTAGGGGTTTATATAGGGGTTTATCTAGGGGTTTATCTAGGAGTTTATCTAGGGGTTTATCTAGGGGTTTATCTAGGGGTTTATCTAAGGGTTTATCTAAGGGTTTATCTAGGGGTTTATCTATGGGTTAATCTAGGGGTTTATCTAGGAGTTTATCTATGAGTTTATCTAGGGGTTTATCTAAGGGTTTATCTAAGGGATTATCTATGGGTTTATCTAGGGATTTATATAGGGTTTTATTTAGGGGCATATATATGAGTTTATCTAGGAGTTTATCACTAGTTTAACTAGGGGTTTATCTAGGGTTTATCTATGGGATTTTCTAAGGGTTTGTTATGGGTTTAACTAGGATATTATCTAGGGGTTTATCTGTAGATTTATCTAGTGGTTTATCTAAGGGTTTATTTAGGGGTTTATCTAGGAGTTTATCTAGGGGTTTATCTAAGGGTTTATCTAGAAATTTTCTCTAGCCGTTTAATTGAGGATTTATCTCGAGTAAATCTAAGGAAAATTCTAGGGGTAAATCTAGGCATAAATTTATGAGTAAATCAAGGGTAAATCTTTGTATTTATCTTGAGATAAAACTATGGTTAAATCTATGGGTTTACTTAGGGTTAACTCAAAGGGTTTATCTATGGTTTTATCTAGGAGATTATCTAGGAGTTTTTCTAGGGATTTATCTAGGGGATTATCTAAAGGTTTATCTTGGGGTTTATCTAGGTAGTTTTCTTGGGGATTATCTAGTGGTTATCTAGGGTTTATCTAGTATTATATTTAGTGGTTTATCTAGCTGTTTAACTAGAGTTTCATCTAGGTATTTCATCTATGGGTTTATCTAGGTGTTCATCTATGGGTTTGTCTAAGGGTTCATCTATGGGTTTATCTAGGAGTTTATCTAGGGGTTTATCTTGGAATTCATTCAGGGGTTTATCTAGTGTCTTATCTAGGGGCTTATCTTGGAGTTCATCAAGGGGTTTATCTAGGGGTTTATGGGTTTATCTAAGGGTTTATTTAGGGGTTTATATATGAGTTTATTTAGGGGTTAATCTAGGGTTTATCTAGGGGTTTATCTAGAGGTTTTATCTATGATTTTATTTGAGGGTTTATCTATGTGTAAATCTTGGGATAAATCAAGGGGTAAATGTAGGCATAAATTTATGCATAAATCTAGGGGTAAATCTTGGGATTTATATCGGGATAAATAGAGTTTAGGATTTAGTGTTTAGGGTTTAGGGTTTTAGGGTTTAGGGGTTTATCTAGGAGTTTATTTGGGTGTTTATCTAGGAGTTTATCTAGGGGTTCATCTATAGATTTATATAGGGGTTTATCTAGGGGTTTATATACGATAATATCTAAGGGTTAGTCTAGGGTATTTCTTAGGGTTTATCCATGGGTTTATTTAAGGGGTTTATATTTGGGTTTATCTAGGGGTTTATATAGTGATTTATTTTGGGGTTTATCTAGGGATTTATCTAGGGTTTATTTAGGTGTTTAACAAGGGATTATTTATGGGTTTATCTTGGTTTAACTAGGGGTTTATCTAAGGATTTATGTAAGGGTTTATCTAGGATTTTATCGAAGGGTTTTATCGAAGGGTTTATCTAAGGTTTTATCTAGGGGTTTATTAAGGGGTTGTCTAGTGGTTTATTTAGGAATTTATTTTGGGTTTAGCGAAGGGTTTATCACAGATTTTTCTAGGGGTTTATCTAAGGTTTTATATAGGAGATTGTCTAGGGGTTTATCTAGGAGTTTATCTAAGGGTTTATCTATAGATTTATCTAGGTGTTTATCTAGGGATTTATTTAGGAGTTTATCAAGGGGTTCATCTAGGGTTTTATCTAGGGATTTATGAGTTTATCTAAGGGTTTATCCGGGGGTTTATCTAGAAGTTTATCTAGGGGTTTATCTATGAGTTTATCTAGAAGTTTATCTAGGGTTTTATCTCGGTGATTATTTAGGGGAATACAAGAGGTTTATCCATGGGTTTATCTAGTGGTTTATTTAAGAATTTATCTTGGGGTTTATCCAATGATTTATCTAAGTGTTTATCTAGGGGTTTATCTAGATGTTTATCTAGTGTTTTATCTAGAGGTTTATCTAGGGGTTTATTTAGGATTTTATCTAGGGGTTTGTCTAGGGTTTATCTATAGGTTTCTCTAAGAGTTTATCATAGATTTAACTAGGACTTTATCTAAGGGTTTTTCTAGGGGTTGATCTAGGGGTTTATCTATGTGTTTATGTAGGGGTTTATTTAGGGGTTTATCTAGGGGTTTATGGGTTTATCTAGGGGTTTATCTAGTAGTTTAGCTAGGGTTTTATGTAGGGGTTTATATAGGGGTTTATTTAAGGGTTTATCTAGAGGTTTATCTAGGGTTATATCAAGGGGATTATCTAGGGGATTATCTAGGGGCGTATCTAGGAGTTTATCTAAGGATTTATCTATAGGGTTTATCTAAGGGTTTATCTAGGGGTTTATCTAGGAGTTTATCTAGAGATTTATCCAGGGGTTTATTATGGGGTTTATCTAAGGGGTTTATCGAGGGTTTTATCTGGGGGTTTATTCAAGGGTTTATCTAGGGGTTTATCTGGGGGTTTATCTAGGGGTTTATCTATAGATTTATCTATGGGTGTATATAGGGTAATATTTATGGGTTTGTCTAGGGGCATATCTTGGGGTTTAACCAGGGGTTTATATGAGGGGTTTATATAGGGGTTTATCTAGGGGTTTATCTAGGGGTTTATTTAGGGGTTTATCTAGGGGTTTACTTAGGGGTTTATTTAGGTGTTTAACAATGGTTTATTTAGGGGTTTATCTTTGGTTTATCTAGGGGTTTATCTAAGGGTTTATGTAGGGGTTTATCTAATGATTTATCTAGGGGTTTATCTAGGGGTTTATCTAGAGGTTTATTTAGGAGTTTATCTAGGGGATTATCTAGGGGTTTATCAAGGGGTTATCTAGGGGTTTATTTAGGAATTTATTTAGGGTTTATCGAAAGGTTTAACATAGATTTATTTATGGGTTTATCTAAGGGTTTATCTAGGGGTTTGTCTAGGGTTTTATCTAGAAGATTATCTAAGCTTTATCTAAGGGTTTATCTATTGATTTATGTAGGTGTTTATCTAGGGATTTATTTAGGAGTTTATCAAGGGGTTCATCTAGGGGTTTATCAGGGGTTTGTGGGTTTATCTACTGATTTATTTGGGGGTTTATCTAGGAGTTTATCTGGAAGTTTATCTAGGGGTTTATCTCGTGGATTATCTAGGGGATTACAAGAGGTTTACTATGGGTTTATCTAGTGGTTTTTTTAAGAATTTATCTAGTGGTTTATCTAAGGGCTTATCTAAGTGTTTATCTAGGGGTTTATCTAGGTGTTTATCTAGAGTTTTATCTAGAGGTTTATCTAGTGGTTTATTTAGGAGTTTATCTAGGGGTTTATCTTGGGGTTTTTCTATAGGTTTATTAAGAGTTTATCAGAGATTTAACTAGGAATTTATCTTGAGGTTTTTCTAGGGGTTGATCTAGGGGTTTATCTAGCGGTTTATGTAGGGGTTTATTTATGGGTTTATTTAGGGGTTTGTCTATGGGTTTATGAGTTTACCTAGGGGTTTATCTAGCAGTTTATCTAGTGTATTATCTAGGTGTTTATCTAGGGGTTTATTTAAAGGTTTATCTAGAGGTTTATCTATGGGTTTATCAAGGGGATTATCAATAGGTTTATCTAGGGGTTTATCTTGGCGTTTATTAAGGGGTTTATCTAGTGGTTTTTCTAGATGTTTATCTAGGGGTTTATCTAGTGGTTTATTAAGGGGTTTATCTAGGGGTTTATCGAAGGGTTTATCTGAGGGTTTATTTAAGGATTTATCTAGGGGTATATTTATAGATTTATCTAGGTGTTTATCTAGGGGTTTATATAAGATAATATCTAGGGGTTTGTCTAGGGGTTTATCTCTTGGTGTATCTAAGAGTTTATCACAGATTTAACTACGACTTTATCTAGGAGCTTTTGTAGGGGTGTCTCTAGGGGTTTATCTTGGTGTTTATGTAGGGTTTATTTAGGGGTTTATCTAGGGTTTATCTAGGGGTTTATGGGTTTATCTAGCAGTTTATCTAGGGGTTTTCTTAAGAATTTATCTAGGGGTTTATCTAAGTGTTTATCTAAGTGTTTATCTAGGGGTTTATCTAGCATATTATCTAGAGGTTTGTCTAAGGGTCTATCTATAGATTTGCTTAGGGGTTTATCTATGGGTTTATTTAGGAGTTTATCTATGGGTTCAACTAGTGATTTATCTAGGGGTTTATAGGTTTATCTAAGGGTTTATCTAGGAGTTTATCTAGGGGTTTATCTAGGAGTATACCTAGGGGTTTATCTAGGGGTTATATCGGGGGTTATCTAGGGGTTTATCTTGGGGTTTATCTTGTGGTTTACCTAAGGGTTTACCTAGGGGTTTATTTAGGTGTTTTTGTAGGTTTTATTTAAGGGTTTGTCTATGGTTTTATCTAGGGATTTATTTAGGGTAAAATCTAGTGGTTTATCCAGGGGTTTATCAAGGAGTTTATCAATAGGTTTATCTATGAGTTTATCTAGGGGATTATCTAAGTATTTTTCAAGGGGTTTATATAGGAGTTTATGTAGTGGTTAATTTAGGAATTTATCTAGGGGTTTATCTAGGGGTTTATCTAGGAGTTTATCTAGTGGTTTATCTAGGTGTTTATTTAGGTGTTTATCTAGGGGGTTTATCTAGGGGTTTATTTAGGAGTTTATCAAGAGGTTTATCTAGGGGTTTATCTAAGGGTTTATCAATGTGTTTATCTGTGGGTTTATTTAATGGTTTATCACAAATTTAACTAGGTGTTTATCTAGAGGTTTATTTAGGGGGAGTTTATCTAGTGGTTTTTTATAGATCTACTT
This sequence comes from Dactylorhiza incarnata, assembly GCA_033032865.1. Lineage (NCBI taxonomy): Eukaryota > Viridiplantae > Streptophyta > Magnoliopsida > Asparagales > Orchidaceae > Dactylorhiza > Dactylorhiza incarnata. Next base: position 91,329 of record JAWHQI010001304.1, read on the forward strand.
AGGTGTTTACCTAGGGGATTATCTAGGAGTTTAACTAGGGGGTTCATCTAGGGGTTTATCTAGGGGTTTTTGGGATTATCTAGGGGTTTATCTTTGAGTTTATCTAGGGATTTATCTAGGGGTTTATCTAGGGGTTTATCTAGATATTTATCCAGGGGCTTATCTCGTGGTTTATCTAGGGTTCCTCTAGATGTTTATCTAGGAGCTAATCTAGGGGATTACTAGGGATTATCTAGGGGCTTATCTAGGGGATTATCTGGGCTTATCTATGGGTTTATCTATGGGATTTTTCTAGGGGGATATCTAGCAGTTTATCTAGGGGTTTATCTAGGTGTTTATCTAGGTGTTTTTCTAAGGGTTTAGTTTGGGGTTTATCTAGGGGTTTATCTAGGGGTTTCTCTATGAGTTTATCTATGGATTTATCTAAGGGTTTATCACAAATTTAAATAGGAGTTTATCTAGAGGTTTATCTAGGGGGAGTTTATTTAGTGGTTTCTTATTGATCCACTTAGGTGTTTATCTAGGGATTTATCTAGGAGTTTTTCTATGGGGTTCATCTAGGGGTTTCTGGGTTTATCTAGGGGTTTATCTATGAGTTTATCTAGGGGTTTAACTAGGGGTTTATCTATGGGTTTATCTAGGAGCTTATCTTATGGTTTATCTAGGGGTTCCTCTAGAGGTTTATCTGGGGGCTAATCTAGGGGATTACTAAGGGATTACTATGGGATTATCTAAGGGCTTATCTAGGGGTTTATCTAGAGGTTTATCTATGGGGGGTTTTGAGGGGGTTACCTAGGGGTTTATCTAAGGGTTTATCTAGGGGTATATCTAGGGGTTTATCTATAGGTTTATCTATGGGTTTATCTAGGGTTTATCTATGGGTTTATCTATGGTTTATCTAGGGGTTTATCTAGGGGTTTATCTAGGGATTTATCCAAGGTTTTATCTCTGGGTTATCTAGGGGTTTATCTATGGGTATATCTAGGGGTTTATCACAGGTGTAACTTGGAGTTTATCAATTGGTTTATCTATGGGTTTATATATCAAATTATATAGGGGTTTATCTATCAACTTATCTAGGGGTTTCTCTAGGGGTTTATCTAGAGGTTTATCTGGGGGTTTTCTTAGTGGTTTATTTGGGAGTTTATCTAGGGGTTTATCTAGGGGTTTATCCAGTGGTTTATCTATAGGTTATCTAGGGGTTTATATAGAGGAGTATCTAGGGATTTATATATGGTATTATCTAAGGGATTGTCTAGCGGTATATCTAGGAGTTTATCTATGAGTTTATCTATTAGTTTATCTAGAGGTTTATTCAAGGGTTTATCTAGGAGTTTATCTAGAGGTTTATCTAGAGATTTATCTAGGGGAATATCTACGGGTTTATCAAGGAGTTTATCTTGTGGTTTATCTAGTG